>CM040395.1:109797271-109886375 GCA_022702515.1 Ilyophis sp. 1 JC-2022
TATGCAACCATTTCTGTGTTTCTGCCTCAAGCACTGATAGGTCATTTCATTACCAATGGTGTCTATGAGAGGTTGGTAATGCTTGATGGGAATTGTATTAAAATGCCAAATCGAAAGACTGGGTTTGCCGATCACGACGGAACTTCAAAAATGTTTTAAAATTAAAATGCAACTTTGATTAGGTTCCCATCACAAAAAACAGAGGTAGCATACAAAGTTAGCTTTTTGACATCCAACCTTTTTTCAGTGGTAGTTGTACTGTTAATAACACTGATTGCATTTTCAGCTTGGCACGGCTTCACTGTTCTTTTTGAAAACAGACATCATGATCAAATGCTTTACCAAAGCATTTACTGCAGTCGTACTGCAGTCTTTAATTTGGAAGGTAGGACTTCCTGACATTTTTCCATTAGTTAATGAAACCAAAGCACAAAATACAACACTGATACAAATGCGCCTTGGTTTTTCAGTTTGTTGAAGCACATTGATTTTTACACTTAATTGTGGAGCAAACAATGACAAATCGACGAACACTAATGAACTCTACTGATGCATGAGCAGCTGTGTGGTACAAAGTGGGGACTGGGAGGTAATGAATTAACCTAATGCTCCGTGACGCATTCAACGGAACGCTTAGGGAGTCAGCCTCTCGCAAGCTACGGTGACGTTACCCCGTGCGCATCGCAACCCACTCGTGGATTCTTGACGTCTGTATTAATCAGCTGTAAACGGACCACCTCCTCAAACTGGCTGGCAACGCTCCCTGAAAAAGGCCCCGTAATACTTAAAGCCATGTGCTGTTTGTGCGAGCGACATTGGACCATCGACACAGACCTATCTCATTAAAGCTGTGGTGTCGGAACAGTCCCCTTGAGAAGGTCTGAAATAACAGTGGGAAACTCTCTGTAGACGCGTTAAAAATAATTATTATCGAAGCAGCTGTCTGGCGAGCCCATTCTGAAAGAGGAGTTGTTATCACTGTGGAAAGGCTATTTGTCTATATCAGGGGTATCCTCCGCTCATCCGAAAAGGGTGTGACGTGGGTGTAGGTTTTTTTTTTTAGCCCAGCACTACGACACCTAATTTAACTAATTAACTAATCACGGGCCTTCAATCAAGACTGGGATAAGTAGAATCAGGTGTCTTAGTGCTGGGCTAAAACAAAAGCCTGCACCCACTTTCGGATAAGACTGGACGCCCTGGTCTATATATAAAAAAAAATATATATATATAGGGTCACCTGAATTAATGCATTAATTATATTTGCATATTGTTTGATATTGCTCGCAATACTGCTTTTTAAATTGATGAAGTTAACGATTTGTTTTCATATTTATTGTATGCTTATTGTGAGATTAGTTCTCTCCCTGGTTAGCCTCTGAATATGGCGGTTTGGCGGTGACTCACCGAGTTGGTGCCCAGGATCTGCAGGTCGGGTTTGTCTGCCTCCAGAAGCTTCCGGACCATCTTCAGGAAACTCTCTACGAACAGGTTAATGCTCTGGCAGTGACAGGCCATCAGCAGCTGATCCAGGGCCTCCATGGCGATGCACACGTACCTGCAGAGAGAGGGCGCGACAGCGATTACCAGACGTCCGCACACAGAGGGCACAGCACTGATCGCCGGCCGAGGGTATGGCAAGAATCCCCAGCAGGGCACATGCTCAAAACAGAATTTCTATGGCATGCTGACAGCAGAACCCGATCCAACCACATACAGGAGAACTGGGTTTCTTATAAAGGTTTGGCCAAGACAGAGGCATCATGCAGAAGCGTAAAGGGAAACAGTGTCTCCAATTCTGCCTCCGAAACAGCTCTGAGCTACCCATCTCAACAGCTTCACTTGAATCACGATTACATTTAGCATTCAATCTTCTGCTGAGTAGCAATTATCACCGTGGTGATTGTTTTTATTGTGTCTTGCGTAGTCAATAATAATCTTTTCACAGCGGCAGTGCTTGCATAACAACTATAATGGTGAGCAGAGCCATCTTACTCTACGAGCACATCTTGATGCTATAAGCAGCACATTCTAAAGTTGTCTTTCACTTCAACACAGTATTTACCTCAAAGATTCAAAGCTCCTCAAATCCACTCAACTGAATGATGAACTTGAATTTCTTCTGAATTTAAGCTTGATTTTGTACTGAAGGATTATACAGAATCATAAGTTTGGGAACCAAATTGTTTATTGTTGGTGTAGAACCGTCTGTGTTTACTTGTATTTTGTACTGCAGGAACAGCAACTACTTTTTTTCCCGCAAGACCAGCTCATTGAATGTAGTGGCCCAGGTACAATTATTTGTGGTCAAATGTCACACCCTAAAATAAAAAAATAAAAAAATAAAAATATATATAAAATAAATAATAACAATAATGTAGAACAGCAGCAGAATTTTGGGAATCTCTGTGCTCAGCCGCAACTGTTAGTGTTTGTTCTATGTGTTGTCATGGTTACACAAATAAATAATTCTAAATTCTAATGTAGTAGACAGATAGCTTTAAAGAAATCAGGAGGCTTTGTTATGCTGTCCTGTCATTCAACTACATTCGCCGTTGCACCCGTCATGCATAGTGCCCACTGTACAAGCCTCTGGAGGCAGTGTTATGATCTGGGGTTGCTTCAATTGGTCAGGTCTAGGCTCAGCAACTGCCAGGAAGGACATTAGTGCTTTTACCACATAATTCCGCCAATTCCCACACATCTCCTAAGAATAGGCTGACTATTTAGCCAATAGGAGAAGAGGAACACTTGGTACAAAAAGGCTCCCTAGCCTTTGTTTAGTCTAACTCTTCCTTGAAAAAATTAAACACAAAATGTGCTCCATTCTGATGCTTGGTGAAAGCATTGTGTTGGACCTGGAGCATTTAACAGTGTTTGTGGGTATATTTTTCTTCCCTAGTCTTTGTAAATAGGTAAATAGCTGGATGTTGGATGTAATATTTGAAAATGCCACAAAACCTGAGGCCCGTCTGAGGCCCGTCTGACCCCCCCCCCCCGATCAGAGCACAAACACCCCCCCCCTCCCCCCTAAGCTTACCCATATCTGTGGCGTGCCACGTCCCGGGACAGCCTCTCTGAAAGGTATGCCCCGATCCTGTCCAGCTTCTCTGGGGCAGACAGTGCGTAGAAGGTCAGCTTCTCCATGTTGGCCTTCACCAGACCGTCCTGCACACAAATATCAAACCAAAGGATCTGTCACATGGTGACAAACTCTGGGTCCAAATTCCCTCCAAAACTGTTCTCCAACCTAGTCAGACATTACAGGAAGAGGTTCAGTGTTGTGATCCTCTGCAGGAGAGGCTTCTCCAGTGTCAATAATGTTTTGCAGAAGAAATTGTACTACCCAATAAAACTTTTGTGTTTGAAAATGATTCTGTTAAAATAAAAGTATACAGCTCCCCCATATATCTGAACCCAAAATATGACTCATTGTTTGTCTGTTTTTTTTATTTTATTTTTTTACAGCTATTTTTGTTCATTTTAATAAAAGGTGTCAATAATTGTGGAGTTGACTATATGGGAAATTAAATTAGCTGGAAAAGTGTACATTAAACATAAAATGAAACAATGGTAATTTGTTGTGCACAATAAAACGCACATTTGAATGCGACAGATATTACATAACAGTGCAGACAGATGACACAGATACAATCCTGAGGTGACAATTCGTCACCCCTTCCCCCTGTTCTGAATACAGATACGGGTAATTTTGGTGGTTGAACAGATACAAATAGTGTTGCCTCCCCTCAGAACCCAACATTCACAATGCAAATGAGCATCCTACTGAAACACTGAACATAATCCAAATGGCCATCCTTAAATTTGAAATATCTTTTTGGATGAAGCCACAATGCCTACCATTTTGTCATGATGTTGTCTTTAATGTCTGTTGCTCTCTCTTTCTCTATTTCTTTCTCTCCCTGTCTGTCTCTCACTGTCTCTGCACCCCCCCCCCCCGCCACACACACACACACACAGATCAAAATAAATGTCCTGATGTCCTGAGCTCATTATCTGTTTATGCGATCTAGGAGTGCACCGTACAGTAAGAGTTTTTATTACCTCTAAAGAAAGACAGAACAGGAAAGTATTTAGGGCCCAGCGTGGCTTTCTAAGCTTTCCCTTTTGATTTTATGTTGAATGCCAATCGGCAACATTTAATATAAATAATCAATTGAAAGTATAAATGTCTATGCAGATAATGGTTGTGAGGGGCCTGCCCGTCTGTAATTGACCTTTTTACCTCCAGATTCAATTGAATACCAGAGGTGGTACCACTGGTATTGTCAAAATTCATTTTTTTGTAGAGGTTCTCAGTTATTGATCGGAGTTGTTTGTTCTGACCCTGGGTTGTTTAGTGCCATTAGAAATTTTTTTAAAACCCTGGATCTTTTAATAATAATATCATGAGGATAAGAACAATATGAGACAGTTTATTTATTAATTAAATTTTCCACTTTCAGCTGAGCCAGTCTTGCCATAAAGGATGCCCCCCCCCCCCTTTTCACACCTTATCCTCTCCCTGCTGGGTAAGGTACTTAGGGGGAGGCCGAAAAAAAGAGTTATCAGTTTTTTAGTTAGTGCAGTTGGAGTTGGGAGTTAGAGTTCATTTTTCAGTTTGTAGTGGCGCTGAGTTTGAGTTGGGGCTGTGGAGTTTTTAGAGCCGTGAAAGTTCTGTGTGTCACACTGCGTAGTGGAGTCTAAAGACAGACACAAGTCTTTCCTTAATCCTTGGAGTTCTTACAACTTTGTTCCTTTTGCACTGGAGGCGGGTAATACTGGCCATTTCTGGCTTATCGGTCTCTCTCTCTTTTCTGGTAATTCAAAAAATCTTTTTGTAAATTATAAGCAGTGAGCCTACATTCATCAATGAATGTATGATTCCAATTCATTATCCTAATTGACTGTTTTTCTGTAAAAAAATAAAACTACTTAATCTTAAGACCTGATTTGGACTTTGTTTTGACTTATTGGTTGATCCACCAGGTTACTGTTTGACTTATCTATCAATAAATTTGGCGATTTAATTAATGATCGTCATTTTTAATAATAATTATTAAATTAAATCCATTAAATGTATGGTTGAGTGAGGGGTTTCAGCACGCGATTCTGCTTGTGTTCAGTATTCAGAGTGCTGGCCATTTTAATGAGGACATTGAGTACTGGAACTGCTGGATTCAGAATATAAACGCATTTTTACTTAATCCTCGCTTCCCCGACAATTTATCAATCTAATTTCAAAATGCCCTAGATCAGTGGTGTCAAACTCATTTTCACCCCGGGCCACATCAGCATTATGGTTGCCCTCAAAGGGCCGGTTGTAACTGTAAGACTATAAATATAACCATACTTGGGATTTTCGCGGACCTCGATTGTAATTGTTGACGGGGGGGGTGCAATCAAGAATTTTCGCGGACCTCGATTGTAATTGTTGACGGGAAGAGGGGGTTGGTGCAATCGCCTTTTTTTATTTTTTTTTATTACAAACTTCATTTAACGTTTTATTTAACGTATGTACCGCGGGTGTGCGTCCGCGTCTGCGTTTGTCTGTTATATCGTAAAAGTAAATCCCCGTTAACCAGCCACGTAGATACACGCGTCAGATACTTAAGTTCTCGCGGGCCGCATAAAATGACGTGGCGGGCCGGATTCCGCGTCAGATAATTAAGTTCTCGCGGGCCACAAAAAATGACGTGGCGGGCCGGATTTGGCCCGCGGGCCGGGAGTTTGACACCTATGCCCTAGATCCTACTGCCTTCTCTGCAATTACAAAAAAACTGCATACGACCACTAGTGCCTTATTTCAGAGGTACATTTCAACGTCTTCATCGAAGGGTCCCTCATTTGATGCACGGTTGTTCACAAAGTATACATGATAAGGACTGCTCATTTTGGTTTGGTTTTATAAGCCGGAGTATTTATTTATTCTTAATCCTGATTTATACAGTGGGTCTGTGCTCAGTAAAACTGTGATAATACATGTGCACAATATATTGTGCATTGTTTTTCCAATGCTTAAATCATGCTCTATCGCCAGTGCTGTTCACATATAGTAATATATTGAAATATATTTCAAACAGCGCTTCCACAAATAATCGTATTGGCTGTCATGTTTATGTATCCCAATTTGCATCATGAAATGTGTGTGAAATAATCAGAGCGGTGAGAGGGAGAAGTGATGGGTCCAGAACCAGACACCGAAAGAAACCAATCACACTGAGCTGTCAGGCAGAAAACCAGCTAACATACATTTATGGACTAATGCTGTTGATGGCTTTTGAAAGTTGGTTTTGTAAAATAGCTTCAGAACCCAGAAGGACCGAGTGTTTCATTTCAAATGCTCAGGATAATTTAGTGACATCTGAGGGCTTCCTGTGGAGGTCAGAGGGTGATGATGTAATTACTCCTCCTAACCTACGGGAGTCTCTCTTTTAATCCACTGTCTTTGCGGCACTCTACTCCCACCCACGGCTGTGTGAGTCATTCAACAAGAGCGTCAAGAGTTAATTCACGCTTCATTAAAACGAGAGCTGAAGCAGCATTGTTCATATGGGGCTTGATTGCTCTACCAAGAACATGTGGCGAGGCAATTCTACATCTTGCATACTGTGGCCATGTTTTTAATTTAAAGGTACACCTGTCAGTGGGCATGTACTGAAAATGGCAAGTACGCATCAGAGCTGTGACTGCGAGGTTAATAAAATAACACTGTGGTTGACTGAGGGCTCCCTGGAGAATAGTCCACAAACCCGTGTCAGGAAAACACTGCTTATGCAGTACCAACTGCTAAATTCTCGTGTTGTGATAAGATTCTTAAAATTTCATCCTACAGTCTAATTGCCATTAGAGATTATGGCAAAATACAATGGATCTCCTAACCCTGAAGCTTGTAAAAGCGCAAACATAACTTGATTGCAAATTTGAAATGATATTCTTGATAGCGAACCAAATAATTTCTCTGGGCTTTTTTTTTGAAGGACTCTATTGTAAATTTTTTGCATGATTCATTTGGAAGCATACCCTGAAAGTTATATTCAATATAACCACCATGTGGCTTGTCTTAATTAAGTAACACAATTAAGTAATTGCTTTTTCAATTTGTGCAGATTGTGCAGATGTACAGATTTTTGTTAATTTCAGAAACTTAACTAAGTATTGAAGAAGTAACAATATATTATTCAAGGTAAAAATACAAAACATGTGGACGTTAGACTGCAGAAGTTATTTACTGTGTGATGTCAGCTGGAAAAGGAACTTTAACAGGGATCAACAATGACACAATTAATTCCCATAAAAAGGTAAAGAACACAACCGTGAGAGGAGATTATGGCACTCACCTCTGGATCCTCTGGAAAGATGTTGTCCACGAGTCTCTTGTACCGGGGTCTTAAAGCCCCACAGCATCCACAAACTCCTGGAAAGGGTGGGAAATACAGGAAGCCGAATGAGGTACATCAACCCCATCATGCTGACTTTATCAAAGGTGATGTTTGTGACAGTTTATGCATGCCCAGTGCTTTGTGGGTTCCCTTTTAGGCTAGGGAGCTGAATTTACACCCGAAACACTCCACTGCCCATGAGATACTGAGTTTGAGCTGCTTGGACTCTGGCCAGTGCTGTGTGTGATCTGTGGCTTTTGAGAACAACTGTGACCCAAATCAGCTCTTGTCCCTAAATCCTCCACACATCAACCCCTCATCACTTCCCACTCAACCCCTAACCCCTCATCCATCACTACTCAATCCCTAACCCCTCACCCATCTCTAACCTGTCACCTCTAACCCCTCAACATTCATCCCTATGCCTTAACCCCTCACCCGTACCCACACAACCCTCATCCTAAAATGGCCTGCAGAGACTGTTGCCAACACCTCAGTGACATACATTTGCAGTGGGGACTGGGGTTTTAAAGTATTTTGCTTTTTGCTGTAGTCACACCTATAACCTCCTGCTTTTCCAAAACCAGCTGTCTGGTTCAGTGTTTTGGTTTTGTAACTGGGACTGGATGGAACATGTAACTTTGACTGCTGAACTGGGTTGACTGCCCAGATTTTGAAACTGCACATGGGTTCCCTTTGATTTTCATTATTATAAGTGGGGAACCTAGAGACCATAATAGCCGCAATATTATTTACCAGAATCTTGGTTTTGCACAATATCTTCATTTTGCGGATTGTTAACCAGAAACCTTACCTGGCAAATAAACAAAACTGTACACACCACTTTCACACGTACATTTTGGCTGATCTATTTCTTGTATTTAAAATCAACAAATATATTTTTGGCATAAAAAAGTCAAGTTACTCACACGCACAAAGAATATACTCTCTAAAAATCATTCCTAAAACTGCCTACGTACAAAATTGTTGATATCAAAATTATGACAAGTTACAACTAATCTTTCAACAATATGTTTCCAAGTCATATTCCAAAACAATGCTACCTATGTTGTCCCCGTTCAAATAACTTGACCCTGTGTTTCCTCATATTGCCATCTCAAAAAAATATCCAGTAACTTCAAATGAAGTACATTTATTGCTCTACCTCACAAGAAAGCCCAGTCTTTCTTTATGGGTTTGACTCACAGCTCAAAAACAGCAGATAAATAAATAAAATGACAATCTGTCCTCCAAGAGCTTTAGTCGATAGGAATTTGGCATCACTCCACCTTTGCCAATCCTAAGCAGTGTCCTTATGGATGTTCTTGAAAATAACCACAATGAGGGCAGCTCATTCAAGTTCCATTTTTCTGACAACAGATACTCTTTTCAGCAATGTAGTGACTGAAACACAAGCCAAACGCCTTGAAAACAATTTGTATCATATTCTGCAGAGCTTGGCTGATATTGACTTTCCACTTTGAACTGTTTCTTTTGTTAAATCTGCAGAAATTCTGGGGAGCATGCATTTTCCGAGCGAGCCTATCTTACCAGGTTACTGTAGACTTCGGCTCAGAGACGTTGCCTGCAGTAGGGGAGGAGCATTGGGTGGAGGGGGGGTGATCAAACCCAACATTCACTGAATGGGGATTGTGATGGTGCGCTATATTCACAGACCGGGGATTGTGATGGTGCGCTATATTCACAGACCGGGGATTGTGATGGTGCGCTATATTCACAGACCGGGGATTGTGATGGTGCGCTATATTCACAGACTGGGGATTGTGATGGTGCGCTATATTCACAGACCGGGGATTGTGATGGTGCGCTATATTCACAGACCGGGGATTGTGATGGTGCGCTATATTCACAGACCGGGAATTGTGATGGTGCGCTATATTCACAGAATGGGGATTGTGATGGTGCGCTATATTCACAGACCGGGGATTATGGCCATTGGCGTAGTTCCTTTATTCACACAGAAGGTGAAAGACTGAACAGCTGAGCCTCACAGACGTTCACTCATTTGCAGGTGGCCAGACCTGGCAACGCCGCAGGAGCTGGGATTTAGATCTGAGCCCTGTTCTGTCACCACGGCCTCGATCAAACTCATGTCCCGCGCAGCGCCATTTCCAAGTTTCGTTCACAAGTGCCGCGAGCACCCAGCTATTCTTAGCGAGGCAGCCCCGTATCGCTTCTGGTGGTAACGAGCGTCAACACCCCCTGGCCGTGGCCTTCGACCCGGAGGAGAGCGCCGCCCTCGGACGAACGCAATGTAGAAGGTTCCCGCGGGCGAAAAAGCATGTGAGTCACTGAGGTGACGGCCGCCAATGTGCTGTGCGCTGTGGCGAGGGGTTCCGCCCACTCTGAAAATTGATGTGCTGCCGTTTCCTTCACCCTTGGTGTGGCGAAGGTGAATTTGATATTTTAGATATATACGAGAACAGAGTGTGAGGAAAGCGGGAGGGGCAGAACATTCTGTATGAATCCCACTGTTTGTAAGGTTTCCTCTTTTACATCTACGTTGCGTTCTCATCTGTCTCCGTTACAAATGATGGACTTTTTATCGTGCCATTGGTATGTACCGTTACCTACTTGCCAAGTCTCCCTTCAAAATGTTCATCGGAGTGCGGTCAGACTCAAATGAATAAACAAAAGTTAAATAAAAGAAGAAATGTGCAACAGAACCAATACTGGGACGTGCAGCACATTGCAGCCGCATCAGGCCCACTTTCCACCTCTTTCTACACCCCCAGCTTCTTTAGAAGTGAGAGTTTGGTTCGGTTATGCAATTAGACAGATGGCAAGTATGAACGAGCGGCTCATTGTTGGATGTGAGAACACATGGATGCAGACACCCTCTGGTTCTGTTGGACTTCAGTCGTGGGTCATTTCCCAACTGTAACGGAGAGTGTGCGCATTTTATTGGCCGGAGGTTGCGTATGTGTGGACAGTGGAGCCCCGCGCCCCTGGGCAGGAAGGCGGTGTGGTGGCGTGCCTACCGGAGAGTTGACGCTCTTCATAAATCCCACCTGCTGTTGGCGTCGCGGGTGACTCATTTGCAATGGATGGGGCTCACATGGGTTATTTGCAATGGATGGGGCTCACATGGGTTATAAATGTGACAGAAGCGCAGTGTTACTATGAAGAAGGCATAACTATGGGTCTGACTGCATACCGCCGCTCTTAACTTTTAAAGGGGAGTCATTTGGGTGTCCCGATGGGGTTGTTACTTTATACCGTGATGCAGGAGTCTAAGACGGGGGCGCAGAGGCTTGGATGCTGCTTTGTCGCCCCCCCCCAAATTTTATGTATATGGTGCCACTTGTATTTTAGCTAAATTCTGCTTATTCCTGAATGTTTTCCGCAGCTATCAGCAGAGTGCAAAAGCTCTAGATGTGTGTGCGTGTCCTCTACCTCATTTACAGTTGGAAAAAATCAGTGGGCTACTGACTTGAGTAATCAGAAAAATCACACCCCTGCTCCACTGAGACCAGTGACCTCAGTGCTGCAGAACAAAGCCGGCCAATCCAGCCTCAGATCCCAAAGATCAGCAGTCAGCACAGAAACCGATCCTGGGTCAGCTAAAGGGGGCATAAAGTAGCCCACTCAGGTAATGTTGTTCCAAAATGGTAGTGTAGGAGCGAAGAGTACGGTGTTTATTTTACTAATTGGGCAATTTTAACTGCAAAGACAGTATTATTTTCCACCAGGGCACAATATTCAAAAATAATAGGCTAATCACCGCTAGGGCTGAGCGGTGTACCACTTTTTTTACCCCGGTATACCGGTATGAATTCACGCAGCGGTATGTGGTTTTGCAATACCATTATAAACGGTATTTTATTGTTCTTCATCCAATGGATATTAAAAATTGCACATTGCAACAGCATGATAAAGAATTTGCAACGTAGACTTAAGGTTAATTGTCTGTTCTGAATGAAACTCACGGCATTTCATTAAAACACACGACGTTGCAAACCACACATACGGAGAAGTTTGTGGAAACACATGATGGAGTCTGAGCGACACCACTGGTTTACTTCTCCCGTAATTTGTATACCATCATGCTGTCAATAATATAAAAGATATGATGATTTGGCCAGTCCTAATCAGCAGTGACTTTTATCATTTATGATTTCACAACAGATGCACAGAATTCGGCCGTCATTTCAGCTCTGCAGGGGAAGCCCTAACCTGACGCTATTCTTGGTTCATGGTGTCATGCCACCTGACTGCACAGTAAAAATAGTCTACATTAACACGCAAATCTGAAAAAAGGTGCTATAGCAGTTTTCACATAGCAAAACACACTGCAGCCAAACCCTTAAAAAACCTTCTGATAATGTCATATATGGTATCAATATGCTACCAACGCAACAGAGGTTAAATAAAAAGTATAATTACAAAAGTATGTAATTTTGCTTTCAGTCACACTTGACACATTTAAATCTCCCCATGAACCGCAGAGTCCAAACTTCAAAGTTCCAAATTACATTTAAAAAAAGAAGCTTAATTCATTAAATGTAGCCAAATCCATGCTTTCATTCCATGCAGCTGGCAAACGCATGAATGTCACCGTTCATGATCCAATCCACTGGTCTGGGTTCCTACAAGATTGTTCTTGGTCTGAGTAGAGTCAAGCCATGGTATGGTATAGAGCACTGTCTGCGTAAAGTAAAGGGCGCGCTCTAATTGGCTGTTGATAAAGAGGTTCAGAAAGGCACACACTCGGCGGCTGCGGATTACACGTGCTGCGTCTTCTCCTCGGAGCGGCAGGCTGCGCTATTTTTAGCCCGTAGCGGGACTGTTCGCCAGCGAGCTTTAAGATTACGTTTCAGAAATCCGCGGAGAATCTGACGGTTCCCACGCCGCGCACGTTCAGCCGAAAGAGAAAACAGAATGCATTAACGGGGTGATCGCACAAACCAGCAAAAAATGCTAGCGCAATCCGGATTTCATTTTTTATACAGAATGATTCGTACACGGGGTCACGTGACATTGCCGTGTTTCAAACTAATTATGGCCATCTCCAAACCTTGGTAGTGTTTAATAAACTCATTACAAACCGTTTTATAAACTGAAAAAGTTGCAAAAAGTGAATCCTAACAAAACGTAGAACTTTCAGCATCTTGAACACACCCGAGATTAAGTTCCACATGCAACAGAGAAAGAGGGATCTGTGTTCACAAAAGCATACCTGCCTTAGACGTCCCTCCTACGTGGTGAAATTATATCCCTTTTGAGCTCCCACCTTTGAAACTCTGGAATAGTTTTTATTCTTATTCTCAATATTTCAAGAAAGGCAGCAAACTATACTGCTGACTCAGGCCATACCACGTGTTACCTCATGTTCTGAAGTGTCCGCAAATAAAGCAATCAGGTTGTTTTTATGTCATTGCAGCCAGATCTTTCAACTTTACCATCACAACTTGGATGGAAGATCACTGTAGTTTCTGTCACTGCGATTCTGATCAATACACAGCAAGTATTAGGCCTAAAAAAGGGAATCTGATGTTTTTTTAAAGTATTGTTTTTTTCACTCAATGCATGAATTGTGTTTCAGTGGCAGAGGCCTCTATGTTTGATCCCCTGCGGTCTCCGTTTCTTCCTGCTTGCGTTGCACCTGTCCTGCTCCTCCTGATAAAAATATCTCCCGTGTGCGCATGTTTGTTTAAAGCCCCCAAGCGCAAAGGGTGTAAAGACAGTCCTGCCGCCACAAACAGCCGGGGATTTCAGCCATACTCAGAATTATTCCTGCTTTTCCACCACGGATTGGCTTACAGAGGGCTGCGATTGAAAATAATATTCCCAACTAAACATGGTACAATCGACGTAAATCCTTTGTGACCTTATGGTAGCATGTTAACGTTGCTGCAGCATTACATGAATTTCATGAGACTACTACATGCCAGCTGGGTTGCTTAATGAAGCTGAAAATCCCTCTTAGATCCCAGGTAGGAACTGCAGAGCCATATATGCACATATATCTACCCCCCCCCCCCCCCCAGCTATTGATGAATAGCTGAATGCTTAGCAGCCATTCTAGGGCACTGGTTAAATAGAAGGGGTTAGAGATTGGCAGAACAACACTGATATGTGAGGATGTTTCCCTAGGTGAAGGATACAGAAATGCTCAAATTTGTTGGTACCCCTGGTAAAGATGAGTAAAAAGGGTTATAAAAAAAATCACTGATTGACCCTTGCATTTATATATAAAATAAAGTATACATTTTTTATATATATGGTCGCATATCCTTTGCATGCCATGACTTCCTGATCTCTGTGACCCAACAACAGGCGATACTAAATGTCTCTGCATTTTAAAGGATCTCTATGGGAATTGGGGGGTGGGACTAGATGCAGCTGTAAATTACACTGGTACAGTATGGAATACATGGTTGGCTAAATGGCTCTAAATCACCAAGGGTCTGAGGTATCAAATGGGCCTCAAACTATCACTCTGCTGCCAGCTATGCAGTAGATATGGATGGATCACTTTAAAGGATGTTTTTCCTGACAAATTTTCCTATTGAACTCCATGGAAAAATAAGTCAGGAGAAGAAACCATTCAAGTTATCCATCCATATCTACTGTATTTCTGGCAGCAGCGTGATGGTTTAAGGCTTGTTTGATACGTCAGACCCTTAATAACTTAGAGCCCTTTAGCCAACCATGTGTTCCATACTGTTCCAGTGTAACTTACAGCTAAATCTAGTCCAACCCCCCAATTTCCATAGAGATCCATTCAAATGCAGAGACATTTAGTATCGCCTGTAAGAGTACCCGAAAATAACATATCAAGAGTCTTTTTATGTTGTTGGGTCACAGACATCAGAAAGTCATGGCATGCAAAGGATATGCGACCAAATATAAAAAATGTATACTTTATTCTATATATAAATGCAGGGGTGCCAATAATTGTGGCCAACATGGCTTTGTTAAAAATAATTATCTCTTGATGAGGGATTTTCTTTTCCTCATAATAAATTAACGTCAATTAAAGGTTGGATTTTTCTAAATTTTTCAGTGTGAGATTAAGCTAATTCACCAAACTGTGAATTTTTTATAACCCTTTTTACTCATCTTTACCAGGGGTGCCAACGTCTATAGGTTTTCAGGTTATTCAGATACGGAATGGCTGGGAAAGGATAGCGGCCGAGGCTGTGGCCCAATAAAGCACAGGAATCATCGGGAAGATGATTCGCGAGTCCTGTGACAAGCCTGGAAGACCTCCACTTCCCAGTTGTGTAGCACCCGTGGTTGATTGCTGGTTCACAACATATCAGCACCAACAATTAAACAAGGGTTGATTTAATCATTTTCACATTATGAGCATCAGTGCCATTAGGCATTTATACTGTTCACATTGCTGAAGTGTCTTATAAAGGGAAATATACAAAATGTGCCCTTTATTTGTATTAGAGGGAAATGACAGGAGGACCTGCTATCATGGTTGCATTGGGACATCAGTGATAAACCCAAACAGTACTCGAGGCAGTTTTAACAACCTATTTTAACAATCTGAGGAGGTTTACGCACAGCAATAAAGCACCTTTCCCACAAATACCAGTGAATCCAACAATGGACACTGCAAACACCCATAATACACCCATACCTTCAATTGAAAATGTCAAGGAGGACAAGAAATAAATAAATGTCAGTCTCTTTCATTGGCAGGCCTCACCTCTGCCATCGCAATGCTGGAACATTCCTTCTCATCCCATTCCTCCACAAGAAATCCCAGGCCTGGAAGAGAGCTGGTGCTCTGAGCCAGCAGGGGCCTTTCTATCACAGACGTGTGGCGTGAACTAATGGATGACATCACTCTTGCTGCAGAGCTCATTTCCTGTTGTTATGAAACAGGCTGCACTCCTGCCCAGTGCTAGCCAACCTGAAGGCACTCAATACAAAGGCCATTGTGGGGCTTCACAAAGGCCAGTGGGTGAAAGGAGCTTTGAACTAATGTCGCCCTCTCCGGTAAAAAACAAATAGCGCAGCAGTTGAGAAGAATTTAGGCTATATTGCCTGGAAACGATAAAAAGTAGTGACATAATCTGTCCCGCCTTCTCTCAGTGACCGCAAGCTGACAGCTGAATAAGAAAAACGGCAGAAGGCACAAGACTCATTCCACCAAGCGGCGACATCTATGGAAAAAGAGGGTTGTGTGGAAACAAAAGGACCTCAGCTTCTGCACAGGCACCAGTGAGGCCCGCTCAAATCAGTCCGTTAGCTGATTAAACTGGAACTGAAAATGCAGCATTCAAACACATCACTGCAAAACCTTGGGGGATTTACTGCGATGGTGGGAACCTTTCCCGGAGGAGGATAAAGTACACACGATCATTAAGCCTAGTTTCAGAGCCAGAACCCCCCCAACGCTGCACAGCCAACCCATGCTCTTAACGTAGATTATGTCATTTCAGTAGAGCTGACAATTTTTATATTTTACAATTATATAGCAGAAAATAGCCATGCTCTTACAGTGGACACGCACTACAGAAATGTGGGATGTCTCCTTGCCTTTACAATACTACAAAATGAACGACTTCACTTGTGAGTGAATTCGATAATATCCTCAAGCATATAATGGTCAAGCGCATCCATACCTGCTCATTGCAAAGCTGTATGCCAGAGTTGCATGCGAGCTATAAGACAACATCTCACATAACACAGACCAACTAATAAAGCTACAGCCAGGTATTCCCCTGCGTACTTAAATAGGGAATAACACATCAAATATCACTGAGGAGAAGCCCCATGTTAACTACACCTTAACTAATGGGGGGAGGGACTGTCACTGACAACTCGCTAAACAAAACAAGAAACCTACATTAATTCCTTGAGCACCTGAGATCGTCCTCGGGAGAAAGCAGTCCTCCCTTTTGTTAACTCTGGAAACACTTAACGTGTCTCCTGCTGTTTGAGTGAAAGCAAACACCACGCATCATTATCTAAATGCAGTGTTGACATGCTGGGGTATAAATATGCGATCATGCGATCTTCCGCTCAAGCGTCGTGCTGTCATTCTCGCCGTCGTGCCTCACGGAGAGCACGATCTCAGCGCGGCTCCAGGGGAGATAAGCGCAAACGCATGCTGGAAAACTGCAGGCTTTCAACGCTGCTGGCTGCCTGTGCATTAAGGGAATTGCCCGCGCGAGCGCACGCGACGTCCTTACCGTACATCGATGGGAGCCCAGGCGAAGTTGTCCTTTCCCCTGCTACCCGCCTGCTGTTTTTCTGACGCAGGCAGAGATGCTTGCAAACACGCGTGCCTACCCTCTCTCTCTCTCTCTCTCTCACACACACGGACGCGCGCGCGCACACACACGCTCACTGAGGACGGAGGGGACCACGCTCGGATGACCTTGGGTTTTCCCCTTTGTGATGTGGAAGGCTCTGTTTGGGAAAGGGTAGCGCTGATTTCACGTGCCGACGTGTGCACATGCAGCCTCTCGCTCGTCATCGCTCGCACACAGCCAGTGAGAGAGAGGGAGGGAGGGGGAGGAGGAGGAAGGAGAGGAGGGAGAGAGAGAGAAAGAGAGGGGGAAGACAGAGAACAAGAGAGATAGAGGGGGGAGGATAATGCACTAGGACAGGGGTGTCAAACTCTGGCCCGCGGTGTAATTATATTTGGCCCGTGAGATAATATCAAATTTCTATTTGAGTTGGCCCGCCGGTAACGCATGCACCGCTAATACTACAAATCCCAGAATGCTCTGCTAGTGCCTTGGCGCGTCAAGACCCGCAAGCATCCCCTCCTCTGTTTTCATTAATTCGCAACCTCATGCTACCAGTCACCTCGGGCAGATGTAAGACACCCCTCTCAAAAATTGAATTGTTGGATTTTCATTGAAGGAAATTATCCTCATTATTATTATTTTTGTTGTTGTTGGCCTGTGAAAAAATTATTCCATTGAAAATTAACTGAAAAGGCTACAGATGGAGAAAGAGGCATAATATTATTTTTATTTAAGAAATGAATGCCACTGATGTGTCTTTTATTTGAAATTTGATTTCTCAGGTGTTTATAGTATTAAGCTTTGCTTGTTCCAGATTCAGTGTTTAAGTAAAACTTAAGTTTGTTCCCATATGAAAAGGTTCATTATTATATCTAGAAAGAAGGGAAAACATGCTTTTTTTCAATAAATATGAAATCTGGCCCGCGACTTTGTCCCAGTTTTTAATTTAGGCCCACTGTGTATTTGAGTTTGACACCCCTGCACTAGGGGGTGAATTAAGGGGAAAATGTCTTTTTTCTCTCTGACTCTCATTGGTTCACCCTGCTCACTACCAGATCCTGTTTGCCCTCCGGTCACCAAAGGTCAAAGAAGAGGTTTTTATCCCAGGCATAAGAATGAAAAGGTAGCATCGTAACATCTTAAAGGGGAACTCCGGGTTATTTCTTAAACTTCTATATCGATTCTATATGTTTAATGTGAGTCATGAAGCTTACCGCACTAGAACTGCGCCTCCTGGTTCTTTTGTTTCTAGATGTTTTCCAGAGGCGCTGCGTCACGCTGATCATGTCACTGGTGCAAATAAAGCAACATTTTTTAGATATGGCGCTTTTCCCCATTGGAGTAGTGCGCAGTAGTGTTTTCAGTTAGATTAGCAACTAAAGTTACATAACGTAGGCTTGCGCGCATCCATAGGTGTCAACCCATACGGTTTGCCCATATAAAATACAGGTTTTCCACCTTTTCGAAGGTATACGGGCGTATAAGGTTATGAGACAGGAATAAGGAGACAGCGAAAATGGGCTGGGCCAAACGGGGCGCTTTCTTTAAAGTCATTACTATGATCAAGCGGAGGCAATATTAATTTGGGCTATATTGAATAGATTTGAATACAGTTCAATAGTTCATAATATGCAAAATGAGTAAAAGAAATGTCGCTATGGTAACCTACAACAAAGCTATGCTTTGGAATAGACGTCTGGAATTGTTATTGACACACTAATATGGCTACTGTACTTTTTAGTACAGTAGCCTATACGTCGAATGTTGAATAGGCCATTTCGTTTTTAGCCTAGCAGTGTTTTCCCCAGGTTGTCTTTATAGGCGGGGTAGAAATGTTTACTGCAAACCCGGAGATTTTTCAATTCGGTTGCAGATCTATGTAAGCTATATATCTTTAATTTCTAATTGCTATTAGCCATTTCTTGCACATGTTCGAATCTTTAATTGGAAGTCTGTGGAACGCATGTCCTTTTGCACTCATTTCATTTTCAGTCAAAGCCGTAGACTAGGCTACTTATTTTAGAAATGATTCCTCTTGAATTAGAGAGAATGCTATGATTTCAATAGTATGAGGGAACTGAGGCTTTGAGTGGCGTGGTGAGTTTGGTGCGGCTGAAGGTAGGCTACAATTTCTGAAACCTTTGACTGCAATAGTAGGCTATAATGTTTCCGATTTTCATAGCTAAATTATATATCGCCAAAATCAGAAAAACAAGAAGATAATGAGAATGGCATCCCTTTAGTCATATCAAACTTTTATCTATCAGAGAATCTGATCAATTTCAAGCCTTCCATTAGGCTATAGGCTACAGTATAGACCTGCAGCTGGAATTATGCTTCCCTTCAAGTGCTGTCGGAATTATCGGAAATACGAGTTTCCGACATGGAAGTTGCACATGAACGAACCTCCAAGAAATATTAAGAAATAATAATTTTTAACAAAACCACGTGTGCCACAATTATTGGCACCCCTGCATTTAATACTTTGTACAACCTCCCTTTGCCAATAAAACAGCATTGAGTCTTTTCCAGTAACATCTAATAAGGTTGGAGAATACAGAGCAAGGAATCTGAGACCATTCCTCTTTACAGAATCTCTCCAGATCATCCAGAGTCCTAGGTCGTCTCTTGTGCACTCTCTCCTCTTCAGTTCAGCCCACAGGTTTTCAATGGGGTTTAGGTCAGGGGACTGAGATGGCCATGGCAGAAGCTAGATTTTGTGTACAGTTAACCATTTTCGTGTTGATTTGGACGTATGTTTTGGATCATTGTCCTGCTGGAAGATCCAACGACGACCCAGTTTTTGTTTCCTGGCAGAGGCAGCCAGATTCAGATTTTAAAATCCCTGGTATTTCATGGAGTTCATGATGCCATGTACCCTAACAAGGTTCCCAGGGCCTTTGGAGGAAAAACAGTCCCACAACATCACAAAACCTCCACCATACTTAACATTGGGGATCAGGTTATTTTCGGTATAGCCATCCTTCCTTTTACGCCAAACCCACCCTGAGTGTTAGTTGCCGAAAAGTGCAATTTGTTAGGGGAGATGTAAAGTTCTGAGAACCAGGCACAACAGATAAGAAATCTAAAAGTGTATCTCGAGAGATACACCACAAAAGTGGAAAAAACACAGGGGAAGGAATACCAAAAGGAAAAAAATGGGAATAGAAACTTCCCGGCACAAGCCAAATCAAAACAACCCCGAACGGGGGGGAACTCGAGAATAGCGAGTATAAACAACAAAAGAACCTCACGCTCTAAATCAAAAAGCGTAGAAAACAAAACAAAACAAAAACAGAGTAAAATGGGTGAAGGAATGAAACAGAAAATCGAACCTGTACCTCTAGTAGCAAAAGAGCTGACCACAAAAGGTAACAGGTAGAGGGAATACAGGATAAAGAGAAAGATTGGTTAGAAAAGACTAAACCAACCTTATCCTAATTCTAACTGGACTTGCTACGTTTTCTTATTTGAAACAACCAGAAATGCAGTGACCAAATTCCTATACCTTACCGACTTTGTTGTCAAAATAGCAAAGACAATATTGAAATGCAGAAAGTCGCATGTCCTGGGCTATTTATAACCGGAAGAAAAGCCAAAACAGGTGTGAGGAATAATAGCCGGGCAAGATCCAAACATGGGAACAAAGGCGGAAAAAATCCGATAGAGCACACGACAACGCCAAATAGAATAACGACCGCAGAAACAACCGAGGCTGCCAATAACCATGACACAATTTTCGTTTCATCTGACCATAGAACACAGTTCCAGTAGCATTTAGCAAACTCCAGGCGCTTACGTTTGTGGTGAAATGACAGGAAAGGCTTTTTTCTGGCAAGCCTTCCAAATAATTTGCTGGCATGGAGGTGACATCTAATGGTAGTTTTAGAGACTTGATGACCCCAAGATGCTATATTCCTCTGTAATTCTCCAACAGTGATCCTTGGGGATTTTTTGCCTCTCTTACCATCCTCCTCACTGTGCGTGGGGGCAAAATAAACTTGGGTCCTCTTCCAGGCAAGTTTGTAACGGTTCCAGTTGCTTTGAACCTAAAAGTATTAGCCTAACGGTAGATATGGGCATTTTCATGTGAGTTTTTCTTTATAGCCATTCCCTGACTTATAAAGCTCAACACACTTTTCCCTAATTTGATTTGTGTGTTCTCTTATCTTTCCCATGTTGATATATGAATAAGGGAATATGACCTCTGTGTCACCTCATATTTATACCCCAGTGCAACAGGAAGTTATGGATTACTGTGTGAAAGTTCCTAAACACTCTGATCAACAAACAAAAAGGGAAATATATAAATGAACAAAATGCTACAGTTCCATTTTGGATGGATTTTTCACATTTTTTCAGTGTGAGATTAGGCTAATTCACCAAAAGGTTTTTTTTTTTACCAGGGGTGTCAATAATTGTGGAGGGCACTGTATGCCTAGGCTGTCAGGACCCAGTACTACCATGTACAACCCGTTATAATTTTGACTATCCAACGAAAACCAACTTTAAATCCGGCTAGCGCTGGTCAGATGCGCGCCACTAAGCCTATGTTATGTAACTTTAGTTGCTAAGCTAACTGAAAACACTACTGTGCACTCCTCCAATGGGGAAAAGCCCCAGTTGCCTATCTCGTCATATCTAAAAAGTCTATGCTTGATTTGCACCAGTGACATGATCAGCGCAACGCAGCACGTCTGGAAAACAGCTAGAAACAAAAGAACCAGGAGGCGCAGTTCTAGTGCGGTAAGCTTCAAGACTCACATTAAACATATAGAATCGATATAGAAGTTTAGAGTTCCTCTTTAAATACAGTGCCTAATCAGCCCTTCAGGCTAATTATTTTTGCATTATGTGCATTTCATGGGGCTACAGCAAACACCTGCACTGCGTTTGCACAGATGTGACCAACAAAACAGCCAATTCATACCTGTAAAAACCAAATATCAATACGGCAAAATCCATTGTCTAACCCGCTTATTCCTGGTCATTCATTGGACGAGAGGCAGGAATAACCCTGGACAGGTCGCCAATCCATCACAGGCAGGGTGCAAAATTAGCACCATCCACGAGCCAAATGCTGGTAAAATTTAGATTGTGGCTGGCAAGATTTTTACTCTAGCAGCCACTTTGGCAGGTAACCGACCAGGTTGTGTTATATTGTAAAAGGCAATGTGGCTGGTAAAATGTTGAAAATAGCTGGTGATTTTTAGAATCCACAAGCCACTATGGCCAGTGGGTGAAAAAGCTAATTTCATACCCTGTTCACACCCTAATACAGTAAAACTGATTAATGTTAAAGTGGAATGTCACCCTAAAATCAATGTTCAATGTTTGAAACGGCCAGTCTAACCGATAAGATCTTCTTTTTTTCATTTTTTAAATTATTTTTTTAAAAAGCAAACATTTAAAGCATTCAGTTTTTTTAAATATTTGACGCCATGCAGTCCAAGAAAACTGTCTGCTTGACACCCTCTGACGAGACTCATTTCTTAGAGTAAGTACACAAGGAGTGGGGGAATCTGGTGGGGACACATTTTTGCCTTCATGGTATGTCGCCACTTGGCGTGTTACCTATTCTTTGAACAGCTCTTTGAGACTAAATGAAAAGCACTTTAAAAATAATGTGCACTGTTGTTTTTATAACCTATCATTACCTGTAAAACAGCTCACTTGATGTGTCTTTCAAGAGTTGGATTTAATGTGCCATTTAGATGAGGACATTAGTCTCTATAGTTTTGAGCCCATAAGAACACCAATGGAGAACTGCAAGAGCATGAAAGGCAGCGACAACAGGCAGCTGACTGTGGACAATGTGAAGCCATGGCAGCAGAAGAAGAATGTGAATGGTGACAAGAACGCAGTCATGCACAACGGTTACTGTATTAAGCACTGTCAGAAGAGGCACCATGCATCACCAGGCACAAAAGTAGTACAATAGGTACACAACGTTTTGTAGTTAGCTAGTCATTGAGCTAGCCTGATGGATAGCTGGCTTGCCGGAAAAAAGCGTGTCGATACTGGTTTAGATACCTTGACAGTGTTTAGATACCAGTGTTTAGATAACATGAAATTGAGTATTTCAGCCAGCTACCAGGCAATCACTTAAGGTACATTTTGATTGACAGAGGTCTTCAGTAGCTAGCTCTTTGCTTAAATTGATCAGTTTAGCCATGCAAAACAAACCTAGCAACACATTCTTGCACACCACTCAATCCACACCTAAAAAAATTATAAAAGCACAAAAAAGTGTAGATATGTGTGTATGTGTATATTGTTGCTTTAACACATAAATATTGTGCAGCATATACATTTTGAAAGAAAATTTCCAGAACATGGAAACAGATGAAAGTTGTTGTAAATATTGTATACATCTTCATATATCTGCTATATCTTTCAATATCTTAGATTTCCTAAGATACTTTTCAAAAAGAATGAGAATTACATCTATATCTATGAAAAGGTAACAAATGTCAAAAACTTGCCACAGGAAATAGGAAATCAACTACAGCAGCGGAATCAGTGGGCCTCAATATTCCCACAGTAGCCATTTGTTCAGTGCTTCCCTGAATAACAATGCAGCCTATGGGTGGGGGGGGGGGCAAGTGCTATTAGCGCAAAGAGCAAGCGACAGAGGTCAGTTACCACTGCCAACCTTATGGTCAGCAAGGGCACCGCAGTCATGCGCCAGCCAACAGGGGCCCGGTTGCTACCCCGACAACGGCTCGCAGGACTAGCAACGTGGGGCTGTCCTACCGCGGCTAAGCTCCACGACAAAGCAGCACGAGTGTTCAGCACCTTAACCTTTGCCTCCCTTTCCTTTTCTCTGGCTTATTAACAAACCTCTCTCTCTCTCTCTCTCTCTCTCTCTCTCCACCTCTCCCTCCCTCCCTCCCTCGCTCGCCCTCCCTCCCTCCCTCCCTCGCTCGCTCTCCCTCCCTCTCTCTATCCTTCCCTCTCCCACCCTCCGTCCCTAGGATATGAATAATAATATTTATAATATAATATTTATAATATTTCTAGGTTTAACAGATAGATATACAATTGCCCTCTGTCTCTCTGGGAAGTGTCGACACTGAGGCACACTCAAAGGATGGCGGTGGGCCACTGGCTGCTCCCAGATGGAGCCCTGCTGTTGCCCCCTTTAACAGGGCACATACCATAAAGCTCCTATCAGCAGCCTCGGCATTTAATCGCTTACATCCATAAGTAAGACCTGGTGTCTGTGGAAACCAGCTGTCGTTGGAAACCAACGCGTTTCTCACTTACTGGAAGACCTCATTATAAAATGAATGGTATTGAATTTGCACCAGTGAAGAGCTTTTCACAGTCACGCAAGACAGCATTTTAAATTGAATGATCAATACAAATATAATTTGTATTCTTTACAAATAATACATCACAAGCCTACAGGTGGCATCCTTATTTACACATACCGGTGGTGTCATTGTGATTCAGCAATCATCAGAACCCATACATCGTTGTCCTTCTTTCAGTATTTTAATAGACAAACTGAACATGGTAATATTAGGAGCCTCCTTTGCCTTCATAGCCTCCCCTGAAGCATGCATCTGGCTGCCAGCTCACTGTCTTAAGCTCATGGGAATCTCATCAATTCTAAACATGTTTCTTTTCTCAGTTAATTAATAATCATCCCTGGATCTTCTCATCACTCTGAATAACACAAGCTTGACTCAGTCACAAATGGCTAAGAGTCCTGGGTTACCATTAACAAGGCTCTCAACCTCTCGCATTATTACCACAGCACTCACGATGAATAATCTCATACGGCTACATCCATGTTAACAGCAAGAAGATCCACTCATGGTCAGCTTTGCAACTCACTTATTGGACTATAACCAGGTTGAGCCACCTACATTGGTTACAAAATATAGCTCATAGAATCAAAGGCCTGGCAACCCACTGACTCCCACACTTGTTGCTTCCAGTTACTAGAGACGGGTCATTCGGAAGCCAATGCCTATTTTGAAGGGCTCTTTTCAGTGAACGTGGGAGCCGAATTCACCTCAACAAAAGAGTCATTCATCTGGCTCTCCTGGGCTATGACCCTCTGCAGCACAAGTAAAAGCAACAACTTAAAGCATGGATGACATTTGGCAACAAGTGTATTTTCCGACTACTGGAATCAATTCTGTAGGTTTAAATGAAAATGAAGCTCACAGATTTAAGCACATTGGTGGTCAACTATGAAATATAGGCCAATGTGATTCTTTATTACAGTAAGCTCTTTGTTTGAGCTTTCATTTAAAAATGTGCTTCGCTGGTCAGGCAGGCTACATGTTCCAACTTCCTACTCTCTTTTTATCACCAAATCTAAATGTAGCCTGCTTTGACTGAGTGGTGAGCCTCATTTGCATACGAAACAAGGCGACAAGCACAAAAAACCAACACTGTACTGGACCTACATCTAATCGCTAGTAACCAAAAATTCTAATGTTTTGCAGTGAAACAGACCAATACGACAAGAACAAAGTAACTCATGATGCAATTCCTGTACTGTAGGCATACTGGTAACCCATTATTAATGTTTGAAAACTGATATTAATGTCTGTATATTGATTTAAATCTTGTTTCCTACATAGGGTAAACTGCTGCAGGTCTCTCTTGAAAATAAGATTTTTTTTCTTAAGAGACTAACCTGGATAAATAAAGGTTAAATAAAATTAATTACCGTAATGTTGTCGCCGTAAATTTGAGTTATGTGAGAATGATATAGGGCTGACACAAGAATACAATAATGTTTCTCCTTATTCTTCGCTCGAGAAGTCACACTCTCAAGAGGCCATGGTGCCCTCCTTCCTACTACCGGCTGACGGGGTTGTGTAGCTGCAAATTCTCAAGCAGTTTCTACACAGGGAATTGAATAACATTTGTACAATTGGCTACCAGATTGGGAAAAAATGGGGGGAAAAAATCAGAAACAAATTATAAAAGAAAATGTAAAAAAAGAATACAATAATGCACTAACATGCAATTTGTTTGATCAAGTTCTTGAACCTCTTTTCTAATTCACTGGTTTTAATGGAATTGAACCAGGACTGAACAAAGAGCCACATGGGAGTCAAATGAACAGCTCCTTTAGGTGAGTGGATCCAAAAGTACAGGCCGAACCTCTTCAACGGACCACAGTAGAACAGCACACCTAAAGGGAACAAATTTGGACACAACATTGGCTCACTGCCTTGTTCTCCTCCTTCACTAGACATCCATCTCTCCTTTTGGAAGTAGGCCTGCTTATTCTCAGCCTCAGCCTACAGGACTCCCCCCCTGAAATTCAGTCACCACCTTCTGAGGACTAACCAAGGGGCCAAGACTGGACTTTGTTTTTGAAGCTCACTTCCTGGTCTTGTTGAAAGCATTGCTCACTAGCACCAGTGCTGTTGGCTCCAATGGTATCAATGTGGTCAAAATACAAATTCAATAATTTATTCGCACAAGAACATGTCGTAGCAATAGCTGCTTTTCTTTGTCTAATGTCTCCTCGTGTGCTAATTTGTGAAGTTATTGTGTCATTCGGACAATATTTTCATATTTTGTGGACCAATCAGGGTTACTCGGGGGAAGCAGCATCTCACATGCTTAGTGGACGACCCGGAGCCAGACTTCATGACCATATAAGGGTCCCCCCTTTTCCCTGTTGCGCTCCAGTTCTGGCTCCAATTTTTGGACAACATGGGTATGGCAGCACAAAACTGCACTTCCACGGCTTCAAGACGCCTTTCACAAGACCATGGAAAGTCAGTGGGTGACATCACAGTCACTTGTCCATATTTTTTCTACAGTCTATGGGACTAGCCTGGGTTCCACCTGTATTTTGTCCACAAGAGACCATTATGCCCCCCCTTTTATGCGCTGTTAGAATTTTTGTTCATAAGCTGTATTCATCAGTGCTCACTGCCACAAACCTCCACCACAAATTAGGGGGAGTGGAGACAAGTGTGGGCCGTCCTGCGAAGCAGGATGTCAGCCACCACATCTTATCATACCGCAAACTGGCTAGCGCGGACAAGAGACAAATGCTTTGTGTGCAGCTAAGCAGCTAGGATTTCAACATCGAGTAGAGGAGGTCACAGGTGCACAATGATATGCTGTCTTCCCAGAATTCCCAGCTGACTGAAACCATCCCGTCCCTGGGCTACGCCAGAGCCAACCGTGTGTTGCACTGAGAGGCTGCCAGCTACAGTTAGTGAAGCCCAAGAGCAACTGAACATGGGCGTTTCTGAGCAGGTTCTGACAAGATTCTTCCAGAAACCGACTGGGGTCCCGCGAGCTCGTCGGCTGCCAAGTTCCGGTAGAATATGTTTTGTTTGCTTCCAACAGATTTTAAGTGACATCACTTTATCTCGTGGACTTCATTAATGTAATGAGATGGGATTGCATTCCCTGATTTGGCAGCTTTATCACTTGCTGCAGCAATTGGAAGACTACCTTCAATGTACAGTGCAGCAACTTTAATGACAAAGACCAAGAACACTGACTGGAGGAGACAACATAATACTGTAATAGGACAATATAATAATCAGTCATGAACAGAAACAAAATAAATTATATCAATAGCCATTTCATATATTATAAGGATATACACTCAGAGCAGTTAATGGTTCTCAATATTTGAACAAACCCACTTTTCCCCAAGCACTGTACGGAACTCAGTCATTTCTATAGTGACTCACTGTAAAACCATTGGCATTCGATCACAACATAAGGCAGGAAAGTTAATTACCTGCGCTTTATGTTCCAAGCTCGGTTCTTAGACTTTCTTATTATGAGAAATACAATAAATATTTTTTTAATTAATAAAAAAACTTTTTACATTTATATTAATAAATTCATGGTTATATGGTGATATACTTCAATATCACATTCACACCATTCCACATATTCAGTCAAGCCATATTATATTTTTAAACAAATCCTGCAACATTGCTCACATAGCAACTATATCATCATGTGTGAATAAATTATGCCAATTTAATCAATTATATTACATAACCTTTAGGCATTTAGCAGATGCTGTTATCATGTTAGCAACTCACAAAAGTGTGTGCATAAAGGTTTAAGAAAAGAGCAGAGACCAAGTCAGGACATCAGTGTCATAACCCACAGTAGTAGTAGTAGTAGTCGTCGTCGTCGTCATTGCACAATCCTAAAAAAACGGATTAAATGCCAAAGTACATGAAAGAAGGATATTATGGATGAAAATCGGTTTGAGGCTATGGTGTAAAATGTAGCATAAATTGGAATAGTCAACTGATAATAACTGTCACAGTACAGGGTACATTGAGCTTAGATGCAGCTCAAAAAGGTGCATTTTCAGTACATAGCAGAAGAGACAAGACAGAGAAGAGGGACCCTTTCAGAAGAGATAGCAAACCAAAGAGGATGTGGACAGGAGTGGTCTGGCAAGAATGTGAAGTTTGATAATAAGGCTGTATGTAAGACGGTGCAGTTGCACTTGCTGAACTGCAGACTATGACCAGAAGTATGTATTTTACTAGAGCCACAACCCAGTATTGAGTTTGAGACGCAAACTCATCATCCAACTCAGTGTTATTGAGACAAGCTATGAGGCAAAATGTACATCTGGGGGTGGAAAGGAGAGAAACATCTGTGTATTGTCAGCATAGGAGTGGTAAGATAATCCATGGGAGAATAGAATACCATTGAAGGAAAAGATTTAGTACACAGGGAAAACAGTAGGGGGCCGAGAATGGAACCCTGGGGGACTTAGTAAAGCAGTGAAAAACTGAGATAAGAGCCGAGCCAGGTCACCTGATAAGAGTGGTCAGAAAGGTATGAAGAGAACCATGTATGGCTATTTGAAATTTTAAAATTGGTTAATACGAACAAACAAGTATTTTGTTCCCAAGGAATTTTCTTGCCTATGTTAAAACTGTGATTTGAAACACACTAAAAATGTGCAGGGTTCTCTCCAGTTTTTTTATAGAGTGGGGCTGGGAGGGGGGAGGCGGGTGAGATGGATGATAAAAAAGAACTACAAAAAAATATATGTATTTATGGAAATTAACTCCAAAAGAAAATAAAGTGAAAGTGCTAAATAAATCTCTCACTTAATTTATAAACCTTTTAAAGAATATGAATATGTAAAAAGTCCAAACTGGGCTTAATAGGTACCCAGTAGAAGCGTAACGGTACACAAAATCCTTGGTTTGTTATGCTCCTTTTGACTTAACGGTTCGGGACATTTTCAGTAGAGCAGAAATAAAAAAAAAATAATAATTAATTAGAAGTATAAAATTGCTTTTTGTTTATTAAAATGTAATAGTGGCTAACTAGCTATTATTTATTTCTGAACAAAATAAGGCACATTAATACTAAGTCATCACGGAGTGAGAACTGAGTTCATAATTTAAGTTCTGCACAACAAAATTACGCACCTGCATTAAAGCAAGACTGTAATTGTTTGGTTCCAAACGGAAAGTGAATTTTTTCCAGCCTTGACAAAATAAGCGCCGATTCTTTTCTGATTAGATGCCCGTTGCTCTTCTCCAGCTTTTGGTTACAGTGGCACGCCAGCTCTGTTACATTCTTTGGGAAGAGCCCTGATGTGGATGTTACACCTCCTGATAGAAGCAAAGCTTTGATACTGCCAGTTACATTTGTTAGCCCATCTGCTAGCCAAAATTAAGTGAGATCATTCCCAGAAAATCTTTCACTGAGAATGTGCAAATTGTGCAGTACAAGTACAATACAAAAACTTAATGGTGGAACTGCATTCATGCATTATCATATGACAGCAATGCATCCTACAGTCACAAGCATGTGAGGACACGTAACAATTGCCATCTCGACAGTTGGCTATCTCTGACCTTTTTATACAGAGAATGTGTTTATACAGAGGAGGAGATTTAATCCCCTGAATGCTGAGAAATTCATAAATCTTTACTTTGGTTAATTGGTGATACAAATACCCTTTTTTGTTGGTTAAAGTTTAATCTGGTAACAGTCCAAATTTAATAAACACTTAATTAATACTGATCTGAAGTTTACCAGCATTTAAAGTGTTTCAAATACCCATGGTCTAGTAAACTTAGTCATGGTTTGAGAAATGCTAGCATCCATTTTTATATTGCCCCAATAATAAGATAAATAAATAAGAAAGGTTATACTTTATTGACTCCGTGGGGTCATTTGTCCTCTGCATTTGACCCATCCTAATTATTTAGGAGCAGTGGGCAGCCACAGCGCAGCGCCCGGGGATCAACTCCAGTTCTGAGGCCAGTGCCTTGGTCATGGGAAATGGCAGGAGTTTATATAATAGTAAAAGACATGCTCTACTCACCTAAGACTTATAATTAAGCTTACGGGTGCTGTGGCCCAGGGCACATATAATAAGAAAAGAAAACGGCCAGCACTCTCCAATATAAGTTAAATAATTTTTAATAGCAGCAGTCACGGACGCGTTTTGTCTACATAGCCTTCATCAGCATACAGCCTCAATATGAGAACAAAGGTGTAAAGCAACCACAGCCATGACGTCATACAGGTGGCAGACAATTAGCAGCAATTAGTGAATTCCCCATAGAACATCTCTTACTCTTTTCTAAACATAAGACCAAGGTACATAAGCTTTTCTCTATCTACAGCACACTACAATAACCATTGTTTAAGAGCATGCCGTATTAATATATAAATTTAACATTTTTTATACCAATATAAAGGAGAAAAATGTATCTTAAAGTAGCATAAACATTGCCAATGACATCAGAAAATAAACAAAAATACCAATAACAACAAATGAGTAATTAACCATTTTATGTTAGCATTTACTTATTGTTCAAAAACCTACAAAAAACAACTAAGAATAAGTTCCTCATTCATTCCTCATGGACTTACTGTTCCCATTGAGTGAATATAGAAAACTTCTCTTTGTAAAAGTTTTGGGGCTGTTAACCACCTCAAGACAATGGAACCTTAAATTGCAAATATCATGTCCCATTAAATTAAATGTCTTGCTACTGGAGATTTCACATCCTTGCACTGAATGCTGTTTTTATGTTCAGAAATTCTTGTTTGCTGAAGTGGTGGCTCTTCATTAATCAAATGAATAGCATAACGCTCCACCAATCTACAAAATGTATTAACCGAAGAATTCAACACAGGGGGTACAAAATGACTTTTCGGCTTGAACTTGCTCTTTACAGTTAATTGCTCATTCTCGTCCTGAGACGGAATGTTACTCAAAGAGTCAATCGTAAAAAAAGCCTTTAACTTGACTGAACAAAAAAACTTATATAATTTAGCTTTTGTAATAAAATAATCAGCACGTCTAAAGCAAACAAAGGACAGACCTTTAGAAAGTATGGACAGTTGTACAACTTTTTGTTAGAATTGATCACACTTGAAACGTCCGCATTCACTTGAATTTGGCCCCTGTGGTTGCTTTACACCTTTGTTCTCAGATTGAGGCTGTATGCTGATGAAGGCTGTGTAGCGGAAACGCGTCAGTGACTGCTGCTATTTAAAAAAAAATGTAACTTATATTGGAGAGTGCTGGCCGTTTTCTTTTCTTATTAAATGGCAGGAGTTTACCAACAGAAATGGCAGGAGTTTACCAGTTTCCCCACATATTGTTAAACATTGTTCAACAGTAACATTAAAAATATCTCTACATTGGTTCATTTTCTTAGCGAGTTCGCAATAGTTTTTGATCCAGTTGTATGTACACATTCTTTAGAATTGTTATACATGTACATTGAAAGGTTTTACTGTGGCTCATTTCACAGCCCTGATCCAGCAGGCATTCTTTTTGACAACTTTTTTGAAATCACTGGGCTTTCAGCACCACGATCAAGCTAAAACTTTGTGTAAAGTGTAGTAAGCATTAAACAATCGAACTCCTCAACATCAATATACTGCATGAACATGTTAACAATGCAGTTATTTCTCCAAAAAACATGTGATGATCTAATTTCCCAACCCTTACACAGTCAAACCATTTCCACAGACAGAAAAAAACATCTTGAACTTCACCATTTCCCATTTTCCTTTATAGGGAAAACAGCCTCAGCACAGACCCTTGCTGAAGTAATGTGTCAGCAGATGCTAGCACATAGCATGTGCAAAGACAAAAGCCACATAATATCACTGTTCAGTGACATTCTTTAGAACTTACAGTTCACATTAACAGTGTATTGACCTTTTGTCACTTTTAATGTTTGCAGGTGTGTAAGTGTCAGCCTCACTCAACACTGTGTTTTGGTAAATGTGTTAGTTAACCAATGCAATCCCAGCACTGTCAATATCTAAATACCAAAACCGAAAAGAAAACTCAGCAGCACATGGTTATTCTGCCAGCAATTTATGATTTATGTACACCACATATTGTTCAACATTGTTCAACAGTAACATTAAAAATATTTCTACATTGGTTCATTTTCTTAGATTATTACTTGAAATAAAATATTTTTCTTATTGCATATTCGTTTCATGCAGAATGAGCATTGATGGCTTTGACAAAAGTAACAGCTTGATTGTGTTTGTTAAAGCCTCGAACAGCCTGTGTTGCATGAGTTTGACTCGTGACTGTATTTTAATTTTAGATTAATTTGATCTATCTTTGGTCGACAGAAATGCCAAACAGTACCTGTCATGTCAAATCTTTGTCGTTAGACGTCGCTGTTTTCAAGATGCTTTCCTGTCTCTTCTGACTGAATAGTAGTGGAAGCGTCCTAAAAATGATGTCCGTGTGGGTCAGTCACATCAGGAAAACCGCAGGATGTTTGAGGGCCTGCAAGATTACGGATGGATAGTTGTGCAGAAATCAAGCGAGTTCGCTAATACTAGACAATGTGATGTATCTATATAGATAATTAGCTAGCAACATACTTATCAAATATATGTAGATTATGAAGGAAACGTTATTCATGAACAACTTGCTAATTACCTAACATTACCTCGTTGACTAGCCTGCTAGTTAGCTCATAAATAATAAACAAATAACTGTGATAACGTTACTTTAGCTAGTGTTGGGTAAGCTAGCTAGCTAACTAGTCTAGACAGCGGACCCCGTTAAAGGTTTGCAAGTAACTCTATCGTTAACTTTGAATCCAACAGCAACTGCTGTATGGCTTATTAATTAAGTTAACGTTACGTTACCTTAGCTCATTTATTTTATAGACCTCCTCTTGGGTCTAACGTTAGCTAACTGGCTACTCACACATTCCTAAATTGTTTTTTTATCATAGTTGCGAGCTAGTTACTGTTAGCTAGCTATCGCAGCTAAAAGAGCCAATAGCTCTGGCAACCTTTATCTAACGTGGCTAAGTGAAGCTGTTAGCATTTTACTAAGCCAGCGAACTCCGCTAGCAAACTATTGTCACATTGCCACTAATTTAGCGGACTAACGTTAGATCACCAAATCTGGTTTCAGTATATTTCCCACATTGCTAGTGTTATAAGGTAACGTTAGTGAGAAACAATAGCTTAATAATGTTACTAATGTACATGACGATGTGGATTGTCCCGTTTCCTAACCCAACAGCTGATTTAGCTAACGTTGTGTTCTGAGGTAATAATGCCATGGGTGTCCGCCTGCCGGCTAAGACAATAACGTTAGCTTACGAGTTAGCTGCCAACACATTGAGATAGCTAACGTTAGTTCTTGATAGCCAACTCCCATCATTGGAATCTGAACGGTACGAATGTGTAGCTACCACGCTAGATAAAACGTAAGTTAAAACTTAAGGATCTATTGTTTATTTATCATTCTCAGTAAAATATAATTCCCTACTTTCATTCCGTGATGCTCTTGAGAGGTATCCACGCGACTGACTGATCCTTCCAGCATTCCTCTCTTTACAGACACTGGTACTGAGTATGCCTACTACTACAGTCCTGTCCGCGCACATAATTGTACCAATACAAAGATGCTTGTGGCTATTTCCCCACACCCCTCCCACTACAGCTCACGCTTGGAGTGGGATGTCCTTCAGTTCATAATTAGTCAAATGAAGATTTAAAAAACCTCGATCAAACTGTAAATTAAGATACGTTATTTCATATAAAAGGAAAAAGAGCGTGGAACCGGACATATGCTAGCTAACGTAGGTATATTGCAGTAGCCTACATTCCCAACCTCAGACTTGATTTATCATAACATTGCTATGTCATACTACGAGATCATACCAGAACTCAGAAAATAGTACTCGCAAGTTCGTCCAAAACTGTGGGAAGAAGTGAATCGAGACTGCTAGTTTTCAGGTAAAAAAATCAGTTGAATGTCTGAATTACGTGAGTACACTCAATCAAACTAAAGAAATAATCTAAGAAGACTTTTTCAAAGGAGTCCAGTGGGAGCTGGTAAATGATTCATGTTATATACAGTGGGGTGCAAACATTTGGGTACCCCTGGGCAATATGCTAGCTTTTTACAATGAATAGGCTATCTAAGTGAACAGAAGCTAACCTGACCTCTTAATGGTACAAAGTTAAACATGACACATTTCTTCAAATATTAAAGCAAGATTACTTTTTATTTCAATTTTCAAAATAATTAAAAAAGAAAAAAGTCTCTGTGCCGGCCCTGTTTGGGAACCTTGCCAGTACTTTGTAACTCCTCTTCCGGCAACTATAACAGCTTGCAAACGCTCCCTGTAGCCAGCTAAGAGTCTTTCAATTCTTGCTTTTGGTATTTGTCCCCATTCTTCCTGGCAGAACACATCTAGCTCAGAAATATTCTTTGGCCTTCTTGCATGCACGGCATGTTTCTTCCCACAGACTTTCTCCACTGACCTTGAATATTAGCCGATACAATTTCTTGATATTTCGTGGAATCCATTCTTCCTTCAACCCGCACAACATTCCCCCCTTTGCCACACAAACCCAAAGCATAATGGACCCACCTACATGCTTAACAATTGGCAAGGTGTTGTTCTCTACAAATGCTTCACCCTTTTTTCTCCAAACATATCTTTTTTGGTTGTGGCTAAAAAGTTCAATTTTGGCTTCCTCAGTCCAAAGCACATTGTTCCAGAATGCTTCAGGCTTCTCAAGGTTTTTTTGTTGTTGCATACTTCAGATGCTTTAAGGCTTCTTTCTTTGTTGTTTAAAGTATGTTGTACCCCCCCCGCCCCACACACACACACACACATCAAAAATATTGGACAGTTAAAGATACTGTAGAATAAAGTAATAATTTTAAATATTTGGTCGCATATACTTTGCATGCCTTCCTAATGTCTGTGACCCAACAATATCAAAAGACTTTTGATATCTTCTTTTCTAGTACTCTTACAAGTGATACTATAACTTCTCTGCATTTGAATAGATCTCTGTGGGAATTGGGGGGTGGGACTAGATTTAGCTGTAAATTATGCTGGAACAGTATGGAATACATGATTGGCGAAATGGCTAAAAGTCATTAAGGGTCTGAGGTATCAAACGAGCCTCAAACCATCACTTTGCTGCCAGATATGCAGTAGATATGGATGGATCACTTTAAGGGTTGTTTCTCCTGACACATTTTCCTATTGAACTCTACGGAAAGATTAGTCAGGAGAAGAAACCCTTCAAGTTATCCATTCATGTTGACTGCGTATCTGGCAGCAGAGTGATGGTTTAAGGCTTGTTTGATACATCAGACCCTTGATGACTTAGAACCATTTAGCCAACCATGTGTTCCATACTGTTCCAGTGTAATTTACAGATAAATCTAGTCCCACCCCCCAATTCCCATAGAAATCCATTCAAATGCAGAGAGGTTATAGTATCGCTTGTAGGAGTACCAGAAAATCAAGAGTTTTTTTATATTGTTGGGTCACATTATGTTACACTGTCCTATATTTTTTTATATTCGGGGGGGGGGGGGCTATGTACAAAAGGTTCTATAATTTCTAAACAGTTCATCCGATATGGATGAAAATACCCTCAAATTAAAGCCGACAGTCTGCACTTCTACCTCATTGTCATTGTATCCTTTCAAACTCAGAGTGCTAGGGTACAGAACCAAAATAACAAAGAATGTGTCACTGTCCAATGAAGTATAGTGCTCAATGTAGATATTAATTGTAAAAGGCATTTTGACCAGGGGTGCCCAAATGTTTGCACCCCACTGTAGCCTATTTACACCTATTTACTGAATGGTATATGACAGGGGCGAGAGCGCTGCACAGACATTATAATGGATCTTTTACTGTATATATACTGTATATTTATATTTTCTTGCTGATTGTAAAGCAGGTCCATCCTGTCATGATCTGTGTGCGGCCTTTTTTGTAAAATTTTATGTTGTCGATGGTGAGAGTAGATCGATTTAGCAGTTTGATTGCATTGTGAGCATTGTGCTCTTAGATTTGTGTGATTAATGATCTGCTCATGAGTAGGTAACTTTAATAATTTTCCAGTCTAACAATAATTATCTGTATAATAGGCTTGAATTACCTGAGAAAAACATTCTGCTTTTAAGCAGTAGGCCATATAGGCTACTATCCTCATTCCCAGACTAGAAATGTTACAGGTTATTTGAGGCACAGCAATATGGTTGCTGAATATGCAATGTGCTTTCCAATGTGCCTAACTTATTATTTTCAGATCATAGGCTACATTACATTCATTCACACATTCAGACGTTCTTATCCATATTGGTAATTTACGACAAAATTAATGTAAATATTTCTCCTCCTCCAGTGGATTTGAATAATTTTGCGTGACTTGTCTTGTCTTCACTTAAGTTACCTTATCATACTTAGAATAGACCAATCAATCTCTCTCTCTCTCTCTCTCTCTCAGACCCTATGAAAAATCAAATGGTTGTATTTGTATACGCAATAACTAACGAATCTATGGTTCCTGTTCTAAAGATGACAACGCGTTTACGGTTACCATAGAGACGAACTAGAGAGCGCTATCTAACCATACCGGCTGTATCTCCGTAATAAATATGACATTATATTTTCAGCACTTAAAACGCGATTTAAATATACATAATTCGATTTTACTTGAAGTGTTTAACCATCAGTTATCCTAGTGGCGAATCTGCTTTTTGGAATAGCTAAATATAAAGCAGAAAAATCTGAAGGAAAAAAAAAAAGACTGACAACAGCAAAACATTGCATTGGTCTGGTCTACTTATGGCTATCTTGCGATTCATTTGAACATTAATTCGGTAACTACTTGAGCTAGGAACCTAAAGCTTTAGATCAAACAATTATGTATATCGGTATGTTTGTATAACGTTAGCTAACGTTTGTATTCTATGCCTAGCCAATCATTTTGAGTGAACCACCGTTAACGTTTCATGATGGTTCAACTCATTCATAATTCTTTAAATAGCTAGCTAATGTTACCTAGTAAACCCATAGCTATCCGCAGTACGGCTGCATTGCAATAAGGTAAGTTAGCAAGCTAAACAAAAATGAGTTAAGGCGAAGCTGTCCGTGGCTAACCTTAGTGCTAATATTGCTTCAAGCCTCGCTCATTAACGTTTTGTGTAATCTAGGCAGCCCACCGCTAGCTAACGTTAGCGTTAACGTTATGTGCTTTATATGCATTTAGTGAAGTTGATGGTTTACTTCTGTTAGCTTGTTACAAACGTTGGATGTGTTTCAAATTATTTTGATCATGGAGACGAATTTACAGAAGAGACGTGAGAATAAAAAATCCCTGCGAGTGAAAGTTATCAGTTTGGGCAACGCAGAGGTGGGAAAGGTGAGTAGCCACTGACGAAACCCCATCCCCTGAACTTGCAAGCAATTTAACTTTCTAAAATCAAATCAGCGATACAAAAAGAAAGTCAAATCTATTGTTTTTACAAGTTGTCTCATAGTTTGGTTGCTATTAGTGTTGATTTTATTTATGCTATTGTATACAGAGTAATAATCACTACATTAACAATTCTTAAAGAAAGTGTAGGTGTGGTTGCTTCGCAGTGGTATCAATTGCTGAAAATGGTATAGAAAGATGGGTAATATGATATAGTCGTGGGAGGTGGTAAATAAAAGGTGGAAATGTTATGAAGCAGTAATGTGGTATAAAGGCGAAGGTGTTAAAATACGGTGATGTATTTTGTGGTAAGTAGTCTAAAGAACCTCGAAGTGATACAAACAAGTAATGATTTGTGATGAAAGCACAAAAAGGTAATGTCAAATCATCTGGGATAGTATTGTTAGGTCAGAGTACTCAAGTGAGTACGTCAGACGTGGGCGGAGTCTGGTTTCGGAAGTAAATTTCCTATGGCAGATAGAACGGGCTTCGGAGACTATCGACTATTTCTTGAAATCTGATTAATAGAATGAGCCGAAACGTTCCTGGATTAGCCTGTGTGGTATAAGGATATAGACAATATATCGCATGTTGCAATATTTATTTTTTAAAGTAGAGGATTAATGATTGTAGTTCGACTTGTAGTCCATCTTAACGGACTACATATCCAGTACTGCAACGCACGGGTGGTTCTCGACCAATGATCATCTCGTCTGTCTGGACATTTTTGGCAGAATGGCAGTATTGCCGCTGAAGACGAGCTAACGTTAGCTTGTTAACTTGAGAGGCCACACAAAGCAATTCTAAATTGTAGTCTTTCAAGCTAGCTAGCGTTAGAAAAAAGTGTTTAAAAACGGGGCTGTGTGCTACTGGCTAACATTATATGACAACGTTTGGAGACAGCGCTGCTCGTCTGGAGGGAATTATGGGACCTCGAGTTTTTAAACAGTGCCAGCGCTGGTATATTTAAAAAAATTTAATTAAAAAAACGTAAAATAAGTAAGCCATAATCACTAGAAATGGTTTAAAAGTAAGTTTTAGTTAATATCTACGCTCTAAAGCCAGACGCACACAGCCCGACTGAACAAATCTAGGCTCATCTCAACTGGGTTTTTTCAGTCGGTCTGTGTGCATGTAAAAAAACTGAAAAAAGTCGAGATTTTCTCAAATTTGAAGATTGAGCATGTTGGATCTCAGTCAGTCTTGGATGGACTCAGATTTTGAGTGTGCACCAGGTTTAAAACTGACAGAAACTGGTAGAATGATTTCCAGCCAATAAACGGGAGTTATTTTATTATAACTACTAGATCGAATTGCGTCACAATTCATGTTTTCTGTTTCGCTTGGCTGGGAATAGGCTAGCTAGCTATATATAAACATCAGCACAGTGATTTCCGTATTCATACAATGCGTATGCAACTTTGAGTAAATCATAGTAATCTTGGGAAATGGCTAACTGTTTGCCTTTTGTGATTGTTGAAACAAATGCACAAGCCACCTGGAAGCAGCGAGGAGAGCCCTGAAAATTATAGCAGTGTACCGACACATGTGTAGGCCTATGGCTAAACCACTGCCTGAGTAGACTATGTGTCAACTTTGTAAAATAAAATAAAATTACACGATAGTTCCTCCAGCTTTCATCCTCAAAAGCCTGGCAACTGTCCTGATGCTAATAATTGGATTTGGCTCAGTGTATTTTGCGGTAGGTGATTGAACTACACTTGTCCATTGCTTCATGGATAGGTTATGAAAACATAACGGTAGGCAAATTAAGATTCAGTTAATGGCCTAATAATTATATTAATGGACTACCCTTCAAAACTGACTACAAGTCAGTCTACAAGAACATAGCCTACAACTGGTTGAACGGCTGCTGTTTGCGCAGCTATCTGTAGCTCGGCTACACAGATAACGTTATTACACAAATATGGCCAACTTCTGGACGAGAGACCGTGAGCACCTGCTAATTACATTACATTACATTACAGGCATTTAGCAGACGCTCTTATCCAGAGCGACTTACACAACTTTTTTTAGCATTGTAGACACTGTTGAAGAAAAGACTAGGCTAAGTCTTGCATTGGGTCTTGTAGATTGTATAATGGTTAAGTTACTGTGTCTGCATTACAAATGGCAATCTTCAGTTTCTTTTCCCAGTTTGATTGAGCATGCTGTTCCTTTTTTCTCATCTTTTGGAACAATACCATCTACCATTTGGATGTAAGCTGTGAACTGAGAGCATCGTAAAGAAGGGGATTTAATTTCTAATTTTTTTTTTTAACTAGGGCTATTATTAGGCTTAATGTTTTTCTTTATTAGTTTTTTTTGTAAGTAATAACACTTATATCTACAGTTTGTGGAGAGTATATAGTTAGTATTATATAGTTTGGGTTACTGGATTTCAACCCAGGAATAAAAATTGGCTCTTATTTGTATGACATAAAGGAAAGTAGGATAAATAATTGAGATAATTTACGTACTACTTTGTGTGTGGTTGAGTCTGACCGAAATGAAAGTGTTGCCAGTTCACTTGTGAAGCCAGTTCGGTCAGTTTTATTGAACAATGAGCATAGGTCTGCAGTCAAGATATTATGTTCCGCTCATTTTTCTATCTCTTCCTGTTGCAGTGGTATTGAGTGCAGTTTTTCAGTAGTTTTCAAACACATAGACCTCCATTTCCAGCAATAAAGTGTGTCCTTCCTTTCTCCTGTAAGGTTCAGCACATTCCAGATGATTCACTGAATTCACTGTGCAAGCAGTAGTCATGGCACTGGCAAAACTAGACCACCATCTTTTATGCAATGTATTTGAAACCCCCAAAAATCCAATCCAATCCTCGCTGTCATCATGGCTTACCATACCTCACCTAATCTAGTAATAATATGTAGTAGTGTGTACTAGAGGGTGGATACCCGACCCGAACCCGACGGGACCCGACGGGTACCGACGGGTCGGGCCGGGCTCGGACTAAACTTTTAAAATGATGCTGTTGGAAAACACTACATATGCAGTTTGGTCACAATAACAATGATACCTTTTCTGTCCTCTCTTCCAGAGTTGTATTATTAAACGTTATTGTGAAAAGAGGTTTGTACCCAAGTATCTGGCAACAATTGGAATCGACTATGGTGTTACAAAGTAAGTGTTCTTGAAGTATTTTGTCACCTTTTTAGAATCTTTTATTTATTCAGTATCTTCAAAGATTGCTGCAAGTATTTAGATCTTTTGATCTTAACCAATCTTATCCCAGTAGCGACACTGATTGTGCCAAAAATCAACGTTAAATCAGTGCTTAGTGATTACTGATTTGGCAACTGATGTGAACTTATTGGGGATCACAGGGTTCGTTCGATTTGCATTAACCTCTGAACATAGTCGCTTAACCTAAATAATGTATGTAGAGGACATATTACTGCTTTCAGAAAGAATTGTAATTTTCAGAAAACTTAATACCCTGCCAACAAAGATCTGTCTGAAAAGTTAAATAAATGAGTCCTATTTCGCAAACAAATATCAAATACTTACTCTGACTCATGCATTAAAATTGGCAGCTGTGAAAAAATACTACAATGTTTATACTCTAAATTATTCTGATATTTACTTTTTTCTTTTTTTGTTCATAAAAATGTAGAGTTCAAGTACGGGACAGAGAGATGAAAGTGAATATTTTTGACATGGCTGGACATCCATTCTTTTATGAGGTGAGCGCATTGACCTTTATACTTCTGGTAGAATTCTAGAAGTCTGTTTCCAGCAGACTAATCATTAAAGGTCCGTTTTTGCATGGGGAAGAAAATGATACTGTTAATATAAGACACAAAGGGGCAAGGTGAAGCATCGGCATGCTTCTGAAGAAATGAGCCTCTGTCCAATTACAAATACACCTAGTAAGTCCAGGTATTTTGTGGATGATCCATGTGGACCAGTTTTTCTGAATATGTTTGCCCCTGTAGCTTAATTATGAAATTCATGTAAAAATGAAGTACCATTTTCTGAAAGGGCAATGTAGAGATCAGTAGTTTTCACTACAGTGCCTACTGTACTGGAGACTTTCCCAGCAGTTTTGTTCTCCGTATATAAGCATGTTCATGGTCGGAAATAATTGTCCCACACAAATGAGTAAAAATAAAATACGTAAAAGTCTGTCCCACGTTTTGTGGGTGGTGTTGAACAAAGGGTATTGTGTGTTAACAGTGCATTGTGACATGAGTATTTCTAAATTTGAACTATTCAACTGATTGTTGCTGGCCATGTGTATGAATGCAGAAAATATATATTTCTGAATAGCTGCTGTGAAAATTACTTGTGAAAATTGCAGCTAACATTTATATATAAAGTTGGATGCACTCCAAAATGATACTCAAAATAATTACTGGACATAATATTAAATCATACATGCAGACACCTCAAATAGTTTTCTGTTTCAGTTATGACTTTCTTAAGCGGTAGTATGTGTATTGTGGAAGACACCGTTTTTATATGCATTGAGCACCAATTGCAGAATGACATAAATAACTGAGCTCTTTCAGAACTGAGGCAGATCCTTGTAGAACTGTGCTTTATAAAATTTGCACAGTTCCAGTTCCAATTTGCCCTGAAGGAGAAACCCATCCCCCAGACAAACTCATTATTACTATGTTGCTACACACCCCAATAATAATTTATGTAATTTCTAATATGTCACATAGAATGAAATTGTACCAACCCCCACTGTAGATGTATTCGGACATTTACTGGAGGCTACAGTTCAGATTAAACGAACACATGACCCACATACCTTCGCTTATGTCTTGTATATTACGTCTGTGAGTTCAGAACTATAGAGAATAATAGATGCATAGCTGTTACACGCTGTTGCATACAGTCGATGCTTGACACGTTACACGGGACACACCGATTTATTATGAGGGTAAGACGGAACATACCAAATTGTGATTTTTGAGTGGAGTTTCGCTTTAACTCTTCCCTCTAAAGTTTTGCCTCCCTTGCCATACTCTGCAGGTGCGAAACGAGTTCTACAAAGACTCGCAGGGGGTCATCCTGGTGTACGACGTGGGGTTGAAAGAGAGCTTTGATGCCCTGGACAGCTGGCTGGGGGAGATGAAGCAGGAGATGGGTTCACACGCCAACATGGAGAGTATCGTCTTTGTTGTGTGTGCCAACAAGGTACATCAATTCCTGAGATCCAACCTGTAGTATGATTATTATTTATGTATTATGATTATATATATTACATTATTATTATTACAGCTTTACAATTCTGTGCCAAGTCTAGATATCTTCTTATAGCCTTCCTATGCTTTGTCAATTATAGAGTCAATTATCTTTATTTTCAAGTTCTCAGTCGGCTGCTTAGAGGAGCCTGTGGTTGTTGAGAGTGAGCAGAACACCCTAAGAGGTTAGAATGGTCAGAGTATGTATTAAGGTTTGGAATGGTCTTCCACTGGCTTAATTTAAGGCCTCACAGGTCTATCCAGTTTTGAGAATAAAAGTTTAAGTAAAAGTATGAGTGGATCAACTGGAAGGGTGCCTAAACCTTTTCACATACCACTTTTACCGTTTAATTAAAATTAAAATGCTGAACCATGACACATTTCAGCTTGTTCCCTGCATATGTTGCTAGCGTCTTTTCGCCTAGAAATTCAACGAAACATGCAATTTGAATAGGGGTGCCGAAACTTTTGCATGCCACTGCATGATATGACACTGTAGGACACTGTATATGACTAACTGTGCTAATAATATGTATGAGCATATAGGGGACCTGTGGGTTTCAGTTCAGTTCTAAATGATAAACCCACCCACCTTAACCAATATTTTCTAGCCTATCACCTCAGCTCACCAAAGGCAGGTCTAAGGCTAATATTTTAAAAGAAGCACCATAGAAGGCTGAAAAAATGTCTTCTAGATGCAAAGGAAACCCAGTACTGTTTATTTCTTCTTTTCTATTTCAACATAGCAGGCTAGACTCATCTTAAAAACGCCTGGTTTCCAAAGCATTTAAGCTAGGTGAACTCGCTAGCTTGTGAGTGACATTAGCTCAGTATGTTACATTTCAGTGCGTTGATTTGATAAATTGCACTCCAGCACATATCTGCAGACAGCCACTGATAATCTTTTAATAACGCCCTTTTCTTGGTCAAGCAAGTGGCAGCCTCATTAAGGAAGACTTGATTCTTGACGTGTATACATTAACAATGCCGCTGATGTATATGTCAGAAATGAGTTACAGTTAATCGGTTCTGGTGGTGATTTCTGTGGTGCAGGTGGACCTGACAAAGAGGCGAGTGGTGGATGAGAGCGAGGGCCGGCTGTGGGCGGAGAGCCGGGGTTTTCACTACTTTGAGACTTCAGCGCAGAGTGGGGAGGGCATCAGTGAGATGTTCCAGGTGAGCACGCTCCAGTCCTTCCCCTTCGCTATCGTCATGACTCTCTGTTGTGCCATCTAGTTCAGGTCTCTGCTTGGTTTCCCAGCTGTTCTGTCTAGTTGCCTAACTGTGCCTCCTTATAACTTTGAATATGACAGTAATGTGGCAAGGCTACTGTTCTAGTTCATTATGTAGCAGCAAATCGTTATGTTTTTCAGCACTCTTAAAATGGCTAATACTTTAAGAGCAGATGGAGGGAGGCTGTTACGAGTCATTGTCATTTAAAGAGGGTACTGAGTTTACCCGGTAGTTGAATGGGTCTTTTCTTAGCAATCAGGGGCAGCTTCTGCACTCATTGCTTTCCTAGGCATTCTTCTCCTCCATTACTGACATGTGTGAGAACGGGGGACGGCGGCCGGCATCAGGGGTCAGCGCTGGCTTCACCAGGGAACAGGCTGACACTATCCGCAGGATCCGCAACAGTAAAGACAGCTGGGATATGCTCGGAGTCAAGCTAGGAGCTACCAGGTGAATGTTGATAAGAGACGGGCATCTGCATTTACACTTCAATAAATGTATTGCGAAACATCCTAACGTAGACAATGAATTTGTACAAACTCATAGAAGAAGCTAAATAAAACATATTTCTGAATAATACATAATACAATAAGAATATCACCTGCAAGTAATAATTACTGGGTCAAGCACAAACTTTCCTAACCCTGGCTCTGGGGAGCCATGGGATCTACTGGTTTCTGTTTTCACAATTATTATATTATCAACTGCTTTAATTGATTAATTAAGTAAGTAACAACCAGCATACCCTGTGACTCTTTGGGACCAGGGTTAGGGTCCCAAAAGGCTGACGAGAACCATTTCACATTATGCTGCCGACCCTGTTTACTCTTGTCGTCAAAGTTTTTTCCAATTCAGACTTGATTCAAAGTGGGTGCTCACATCGCTGAAACTGCCACCTTTGACCCTCCACCCCCCCCTTTCCACTGGGGCCCCAGAGAGTCAGTAGCTTTAGAGAGCACCAAGGTTCTGGAAGACCAAACCATATTTTCATGGTGGTTATGTCATTTATAACCCACCATGCTACTAACAAATTGATTCGGTCTTGAATGGAACTTCCACTGGAAAAAAACAGAATTTTAAGAGCATCTCTCATTTGGTTCATGTTTCACAATTGCTTACATTTTGTTCTTATGCTGAACTTTGACTGGAACCTGGTGCTATGGGCAGATCAAACTAAAATGTAGCTTTTTGTCCAAGTACACCAGCAGTGGGGTTGGCATTGGATGAAGGTTGCAAAGCAGCGAAACCTCCCCAATTGGGAAATCATGACGCTTGGTATGCACTTTACTCACCGACTCAGGTTGAGATTATGTGCTTAGCAATGAATGAATACAGCGCTGGGTGCTACCTCCCACACTTTGGCTTGCAAGCTATTCAGAGTAGAGGCCATGACAGTGGCTCCATCATAGATCTGATCAACTAGCTTACTCTGGTACTTGGTGGATGTCTCCATGCGAGTTGCCAACAATTTGTGATACTTGGTTTGGCACTCAAGAAACTCCTGGTAGTTCCCCTTGTTAACAGAGGACGCACTCTCATCCACTCCCCGGCAGCTAAGCACTTGCCTCCCGAATAATGAGACTACCTGCAGCTTAGTCCCCTCGTCTAGCCACGTATTCAACTTGAAAACAGCATAATCATGAGATTTCCCTTGTTAACTCACAGCCCTCCAAGTTTTTCATGTCGTCATAACCGTATTTTGTCCGGGTCCCATTATGATTTGTTGAAAAAAGCAGACAGGACCAGCAGTAACTTGAAACTTGTTAGCCAAATGACTCCTTGTTAGCCAGTCTACTCGAGCCTTGGCAAATTTAGCTGGGTCGAGCGCGGGCTTAGGTCTGCCTTCAGATTTCCCTTGGGTCTTTGCAAAAGGCATGCTTTCAAACACCAACCCGTCTTGAAGGCGGTCCACATTGTCCCCCATTTTGTTCAGGTCCATGTCTGCAATGGCACTGGCCTAATCTATGCATAGCACCAAAATTGCTCTTCTTAAAGTAACTAACAATCTCCTTTTAAGTGCAGACAATGGTGCTTGTTCTGTACTGGTTTTACTAGATCTCAGTGCTGCTTTTGATATTGTTGATTATACTATTTTAATTGACCGCCTTAGAGACTGGGTGGGCATTAAAGATACTGCTAAGTTGGTTCTTATCTCACTAGCAGACAGTTCTCAGTCTCTATTGACGAGTTTGTATCCTCTCCAGTGCCTATTACATGTGGTGTCCCTCAGGGGTCTATTCTGGGGCCAGTTCTGTTTTCTATTTATATGCTCCTGCTTGGCCATATCATTTCCAAACGTAATATATCTTTTCATTTTTATGCTGATGACACACAGCTTTACCTCTCTGTCAAGCCGAATGAAGTGGCTAGGTTAAATGGTTAGTGGCTGGTTATATGACATTAATAATTATTGGATGGCCAAAAACGTTCTGCAGCTTAACAGTGGTAAGACCGAGGTTATAATTATTGGTTCTAAGTCTGAGCCTGAATTTATATTCCAAAATCTGCTCGGAATCTTGGCATTATTTTTTTATTCCCACCTAAATTTTGAGCCTCAAGTGAAAAAGGTAGTGCAATCTGTTGCCATCAGCTCAGGAACGTAGCAAAGATTAGGTCATGCTTATCCCATTCAGACACTGAGAAAGAATTCATGCTTTTATCTCGTCCCGTTTGGACTACTGCAATTCGCTATACGCCTGCTTGAGCAATCATGCACTATATAGCCTCCAGCTAGTTCAGAATTCAGCAGCATGGGTTTTATCTAAGAGCAGTAAAAGGACTCACATCACCCCAATCCACGCCACACTCCACTGGCTTCCTGTTATTTTTAGAATAGATTAAAAATAATTTTACTAATCACTTCTAAAGTTCTGCACGGCTTGGCCCCTGTCTATATTTCAGAGCTGTTGGTGCCCTATAGTTTCGCGAGAGTGCTTAGATCCTCACAGAGAGATCTCTTTATTGTTCCGTGCTCCAGGTTAAAATCCATAGGTGATAGATTCTTCTCTGTGAGAGCTCCCAAGCCCTGGAATTCACTCCCTGTTAACATTAGAAAGGCACAGTCGGTTGACACTTTACTTGACACTTGCACTAAAACGTTGATAAAAATCAAAACACGCACACACTCTAGGTACATAAAACTCAGATATTATACTCTCTCTATTGCTCACTAATCTGTCGCTGGCTAATCGTTCTCCATCGTAGGTCTGAAAAAGTGACAAAGGGCTCTATTTTCCGGAACAAGGCAAATAGTCGCCGTCAATTGCGCAGCGCATGGCGCACTAGGCGTGGCTACTGAATTTTATTTTAGCGACAAGAGGTGAGGAGCATACAGCAAGCTGTGCGTGTTGAAAATGGGGTTGGTTTTGCTGAATATTTATCAGTGGGTGCTTTCAGCTGGATTCAACCATAGCCAATCAAATAATCTACAGTCCCTTCATGAGCCGTGCGCATTGCGACCCTGCCTACTGCCAATTTTCCACTACCACTGCAGTGGAAGACGATATATCTATTTTTCATTGATATCAAAAAAAAAAAAAAGTATACTATGTAAGGAATAATTCACGACGATGTGTGCGTTAGTTTTAACGCATGACGCTGGAGCGAAGAACCACCTAATGTGAAGCGGAGTGCGATAAAACCGTGTAATGCACACCTCGGAGTGGATTATTGAGTTTATACCATGGTTACCAACAAAGATTATATATAGATACTTTTATATTTATTGATTTTTATCTACTTAATCAGCTGAAATTGAAATATCCTTCCGTGGCCCTTTTGGCATGTTGTTTTTGTGTTTTAAAGAAAAACTCTGGTTGATTGTTCTATTTGGACCAAAAACCTCTTGTTGTTAATTCTATTGCTGGTTGTTAGTTCTATTTAGTCCGTTGTTATGCAAAATCCCCTCATTGTTAGTTCTGAAAACAATTGATTCTATCAGGAAAAAAATTGTTCCTTCTCATTTTTATACAATACAATTGGCACCAATTTAGGTTATTTTACATTATTTACATTACATTATGTAAGAAAATTGCATGAAACCATAACTCAATCAGATTTACATCCATCTCTCTTGCTTTTTAAAATGGTTTGGTCAGGCAGTGTAACCTAGCCTATTTTAAATAGCTTAACTTCGGCTAAGGAAATTTAAGGAAATATAACTTGTCATATGTAAGAAATTTAGCTTGATTTAAAAAAATAAAAAATAAATAAATAAATAAAATTATAATTTATACACAGATTAGCGTGCTTTGTGAAGTAACTTACTCACATTCACAACCAGTCGGCGTGTTGCTATTGGGTGAATTCCTCCTGTTACGTTTCCAAACTGAATGTATACTACACCTCTAACCACAAAAACGTCTTGCTAGATTAAAGCTGTTGTAAATAAGATATTTACCGAATACAAACTTTTTTTTTTTATCTGAAGATTTGGTTGTTTACCGGTTTTATAAATCAGCTGTAAACTGTTGCTACAGTTACTAGCCTAGCCTATTCATAAAAAGAGATAAATCTATGGCTCACAGTGGATTAAATAAATAAAAAACACCAAACTGCTTAGCTAACTCAACGATAATGTAACTAGGCCTATATAGTTACCTACGTATTGCATTTGCATTAAAAACAATGACGAATGCAGTAGCCTACTATTTGCAGCCTACGAGGCGGCATACGTCTACCATCCAGTAGTCACTGAGGGAATGAAAGTAGCTACATTCTGCTTATTTTATTTCATTCATTTTATTTATTTTGTTGGATGTTTCGGACTCGGAATTAGCGGAATTTCCATTCCCTTCCATAGGTTGGTAGCTGGCCATGCAGGGCATGCATTTAGAACGGTGATCAAACCTGACCCAAACTACTTGTGCATTATACAGAAATGACCACCGCTCATTAACCAATCAGAATCAAGTATTCAACCAGACCATGGTATAACAATGTAATAATGCATTTGTTTCACAGGGGAATGTCTAAAATCACAAACTAAGTAGGCCTATACTTAATCCTTCATGTTTTAGTCCTATTGTTTTTTATAGGATATTTCATAAGCACCATCGACAAAACAAAACACTGTCAAAGTCATGTAGAATAATGGCAATAACATTATTTAAAGTCCCTACCCTAAAATAACAGGATTTATACATTTGTAAAATGTTGGCAACATTGCTGCCAGTCTTTTCACCGTTGTCTTAAAAATATTTTTTACAGGTCAGAATATTGACAATCATAATTAGGACTGAGCCTATCCTGCTATTTACTATTTTGTGAGTAGTCTCCATCTTTTCAAATGTGCTTCAGTTTCCGTTCATAAGCTACAAATATTAGTGTCCACATCAGCATCGCACAACTGCGTTTATTGTCATTCTTCTCATCACAGATGGGTGTAAGCAAAAGAACGGAATACAGTAGCCAAGCCCCAGGACCACAATGTAGTATAATAACAGCCATAAACAATTAAAAACAGAAATAAGTAATCGGCCTAACATAAAAAAAAGAAAAAACAATGCAGTAAATTCGAAGTATGCATTTTTCCTGCTTGGGGTATTTATATTAAATTCAAATTGGACAGCATATGATCCATGAAAACGGTTGATTGGCTTTTGATTAGGTTATGATTATGCATGCATTGCTTGGGAAAGCCCCGAAATGAGCAACTTTCCATGCAATTTACGCCAAGGTTTGAGCAGGCAGATGGGACAAGCGTGAATGGCAGTCTAATCTAACCACAAAATTACAACCAGGTCCACCAAAATTGTACTGTGCTCCTGCAATCTGGATTGACACACCCCACACAGTGGCTCTCCTCCCACTTCAGCACACGGCAAGTCAAACTGGCTTATGCGCATGAAAATCCATGAAGAAATTGCCACTTCGCCAGTGTGATGGTTCGCCACACGCCATGCGCCGGCCGGATAATGGAACCCAAAGTGTCAAGTACATTAGTTGAAGCTGATTGGTAGGGGTAAATCAAATGGAAAATATATTGTTCAATCAGATTATTGGCACAAATTGCTCTTGTTTAAAACTCTGCACTGATTGAAATTAAGATAACAAACAACAAACATAGTTTCAAAGACTGTCACTGGTCTCAATCTCAGACCAAAGTTGACATGGGCCGGTACCGCTACCACCGCAGGTAACCTTACGGTACTGGAAAAAAAACATCAGTATACATACAGCTACGTTATAGCCTTGTGGTTCGCATGCCCAACTCTGACGCTGGAGATCCGCGTTCGAGGCTCGCCTCTGCAAAGATTTATTTATTATTGTTTTTAATATTGTTGCGACAAAAAGGATGTGCACGTTTTTCACACATATGAATGTGACCATATGAAAACCTTGGACAGATTTTCTCACTGTTAACATTACTCTTTAACAAAAACATGGTGTAGCCACATTTTACAAACAACTGGCTGGCAATACCTGCCTGGCTTTCATTCAGCTCTGTTCAGTTAAAGGATTTCTAAGGGAAAGGAATGTCGAAGATTCACGTAATCAAAGTTTTGATCAAGGAAAAGGTAAGGAAATGTGTTTAAATTTGATAGGTATGATAATTTTATGTTTTCAATGTACATTTAAACAGCTTAATTCCTAGTCTACCTGACATGATTGCACTGTAGGCTCATTAACTACTTAACTTACAGTAGCTTGCTGAGTGTACAGCATTTATGATGATGGCATCGTCAAGTGAGCCAGGTTCACATTAGTTCAACAGCTAGATAGCTAGCCTGTTTCTCATACCAATATGCTCACTAATGATTTAGCTAGCTTGCTAATTATCTAGCTGACAAACTTTGTTACACAGGGTGCTTGGTCTGGCTTTCCCGAAATACAAATTCCAGTCTTATTTGAACATTTTCAAGACAAAAGCTACACTGTTACGTATACTATTGCCTACTGAGACTTGAGTGTTATTGTGGCTAGATTTCATTAGCCTATCTTATGGTTAATTCATTTATTTGCATCATCATCATCATCAGTTGGCTACTCAAAACAAACACTTAATTATATCTGAACAAAAAAACGTTTTCAACGTACAAAAATACCAAGTTTCTCATGCATAGCCTACAAAACACAAGTAAGTTGCAAAAACTACCATCTCGAGAGTTTTCCAAAATTCTCTTGAGATAGTAAGATGAAAAAACACAGGGCCAAGTTACATTAAATAATTTAGGAAATATTGGGTAGCATTGCTTTGGAATAGAGCTAGTTTAATTGGTGTGAGCTACGATAGGCAATATTGTTGGTTGTAACTTGGCCTCATTTTTATTTCAATACTTTTAATGGCAGGCTTAGTTTTTGCAAGTTGTTAATTACTTACAGACAGCGTTTTGTAGGCTATGCGTGAGTAATTTGGCATTTTTGTTCGTTGAAAATGTTTTTTGTTCAGATATAATAATACCTGTATTTTTTATTTTATACAGCCTTCTTTGTTAACCTTTGTCAAGGGTTTGAATAATTTTCTAGGGCACTATTCAACAAAAAGAAATCTTAGAGCGCGCAACAGCTCTATTATTTTTCTACTGCAGCTGAATGCTAGCTATATCTACCTGCTGGTAACTTACACTCTGGCAATCCATCGTTACTTTCCAATATGCAGATCAAGATCAGGAATTGTATTACGCAACTGATGTACACACTTTAAACATGATACATTTTTCCTACTTGTCAAGGCTTCACCTCAACCGGAATCATGAACCGAGACCTCCTATGTGTTTTTTGGAACTTCATGGCTAATTGTGATGTATACCCTGCATATGTGCGCCTTGGTCTTAAATCACATAGTGTAATATTACAACATAAAATCTATTGCAGTCCATAAAAGTTTTGGTTAGCTGCAATGATGGTCAAATACAAGCTTTATGTATGCTGGCCCTGTGAATGTACGCTTGCTAACGCTCTCATTCCATTTAACCCTGCTTAACCTCCTCAGGCTTATGATAGTCCGTTACTTTACAACATTTCCGTACATAGTCTGCCTAGTTATCCCCACCTCCAGCCTCCCTTTCAAATGCTCTTTTTAACTCGGATTGATTTACCAATGGCCCGACTAAATTGTACAGACTTTCAATTAAAATTGTTTCCCAGCTAAATAAATGACTGGGTGACTAGCAGATGCTCTTTTTCGGTTTGACGTGGTTGCAGAGTACATTTAAATAGACTGGACAGATTCAAACTAACCCTTAGCCCTTTCGTTCAGTTCTCAGCACAATCAAGGGCTAAATTTTTTGCCATCTTTGAAGTTCTTTTTTTTGGTTTTTTCTTTCATTGCCTTCAAACCCTTGATTTTATTCACATATCCTGCACTGCGGATTTTTTCACCACTGTCTGAGTTACCATATTTAGGTGGACATGCCTGGATGTGGAATGAGGTGACGGCCTCACAACTGGCAATGGGCAATTGGCCCAGTAGGATGCACATTGTAACCCAGGGCAAGGTCGGTAAGGTGAAGATCCTGCATCCTGCAGGAACGTTCCCAAAATGTGTTGCCTTGTCTCTTTATAGCTCACTGGATGAGGGCCAGACTACGAATAGGCTCTTGGGAGTGGGCATGAGTTAGCGGATTAGAAAACAGCAGGAATCCCATTATGGCCCAGCATTTAGGCTAAGTAGTTGCTCAGGGCTGGTCAGCAGATTCTGGGAGCGGGGGATGGGGGGGGGGCTTGGTGTCTTGCACATTTTTATAAAGTTTTCCTGAATAAAAAAAAAATACTAAAAAGTATAAGCTTGATCTGATTTTGACAATGGAAAGTTTTGGTTCATTGAATAACAATGCTAAATCCATTTTACCAATCACAACCTTGAAAACGGTGCAAATTGTGCAAGGGTGATAAATGTTAAGGAGTGGTAACGATTTGGCCTTGCTGGGCTGCTGCACATGGAGCCACACATTTTGAGCCGCACAAAACTGGCTTAACATTGAAACATTCAATCATTCCTTGCCATTAAGTTTCTGATATTGTTTATTTGCAGATAATGGTGTTGGTGTTCACTTTTTTGTGTATGCCCCTTATCTCTGTGATGGTGCAGTAGGTTGAGCTTCGAAAAGTCAAAGGTTCAAATCTAATCTATATGCACACACTTGCTTTAAAGTTCTCAAAATATGTCACATTAAAAACATAAATGTATAGCTTTACAAGACCATGCCATGTTAGTGTTACAGTTGGCTTGTGCTTGAACCCTTTAATTGCTGCTTGCAGTTATATTTATTATCTATTTTAGTGAATCTCTTTGTTTTAACATCTTGTGTGTGCAAGACATGGATGTCCTCTTCAAATTTCTCTCAAAATGGACCATATGTAATGATGAAATATAGTTATATGTACTTTTTGTCCAACTGTCTGTTAACCTATCATGGAAAAAATGGGAGGTGGCATATCTTCCAGATGGCACAACTGGTAGTTTGCTTTCAAGTTTGAACAGTGTCACTTCATGACCTGTTGGAATCTGCTGAAATGTGGGCTTTGGTGGAACTGTTGATGTTGATGGCTTGTGTTTCAGGGAGGAGGTCAACAAGGCGTACAGGAAGCTGGCCGTGCTCCTACACCCAGACAAATGTGTGGCGCCGGGCAGTGAGGACGCCTTCAAGGCCGTGGTGAACGCTCGCACTTCATTGCTCAAAAATATCAAGTAGCGGATTTCTGCCAGCATCAGTCCCCCTCTTTTCCCGCACTGACAGATTTTCAACATCTAGAAGGAACATATTGACCACACTGCAGCACTGAAAATAGGTGGTGAAATGACTGTCCGTCATCCTCTTCCTCCAGGTTTTTAAATGCAGTGGCTCACAAACTGAGCCCTGAGGGACCCCTGTGTATGCTGATTTTAATACAATTTTTAATTCAATACAAACTTAATTTTTCTTAATTACACTTCATGTTTTGAGGGATTATTTACCCTTAAAAGCTACATTATGTCAGAAATAGCTATGCATGCCATGAAGAATGAAAAGTCCCATATTCACATTGTGCTTATTGTGCTATATTAAAAACGATTACATAAAGTGATGTAAAAAATGTAACTGATGAAATTAAAGACTGGGTAGAATTATACCTAAGTGGTGAAAGTGTGGACACCTGGCCAATAAAATTAACTGTTTGGTAGGTAACGAAGAATTCACAAAGAAAGAAATTGATAACAAGCCAAACCTGCACTGTATTAACAAGTTTAAGGGAAAAAACGTAAAGTTTAAGTGGCTATGTGTCGACACTTTCACCATTTAAGAGCCTATTAGTTCAAATTCTGGGGTTGCAATTGTGGATTGAACGAAAATCAGCATACACGTGTGCCCCAAGATCGAGTTTGAGAACCACTGTTTTGTTTTGGGTACTAATGTAGCATTATTTGCCAAAAGAAGTTGTATTCTTCATTATTTCATTGTAAAATCAGAGTTTATATTATGCAAAAACTTTATTTCAGTTTATATTTTTTATAAGCGTTATAGCCTGTTACAGTGTTTAAACTTGTAATTCAGGTATATTAAACTGCATTTCTGGATGTCTACTGGATTGTTATGGTTTCCTTTTTATCAGCAGACAATGCAGGCCTTGGAAACGTTTGTTTAGCCAATCAGTGACTTAAATTGAATGCTTAAGTGCTGAAACACACTGAAAACCAAGAGACACTACGACCCTTCAGAATATGAAATCCTTGTTCTGAGTGAATATGTACAGTAAGTCGATTTACAGTAAGTAAATTCTTGACATTTGTGTGTATTTGTTCTTACTTGGCTGTAGACTTAAGCTGATTGTAGTGATGGCTAAAGACACAGATGGGATATTAGAGTTGAGTTGCAAATAATTAAGCTGATTCCTGGTTAAACCCAATACTGAAATTCAGAAATGCACATTCTTAAAATAGGCTCAACAGACCGGCAAGCCCTTCACCCCAAGATTGATGCTGATGAGTTGATGTTTTTTTTATGTCTCTTGTGTATACTGTGGTTGAATAGCATTAATATTTTTTGTATTTTTTTCTTGAAGTTACAATTGATGTTACAAGTGCTGTGACGTTTTCTGTCCTTTTATCTGTTTTAGTTATGCTATTGTTATCTTTTATTTCCCTTTCATGTATTTTGATAAAGCAGACCCTTTCCGCCAATCACGATCACAACATTTATTTATGGTGCAAGGGTTACAGTTATTGGTGGCACCTCTTAAAATTCTATTAATGGCACCATTTAATAGACACTGCAGATGGGGCTTCCCCCTGCCTTACAACAACATTTAGATGCTGTCCTCATACAAAACTATCTTGTTGGTCCTCCAGAGACCACTATTACAATTTGTTTCATAGCTAGTCATTAGAAAAATTCGCCACTTAAGTCTCCACTTAAAATTAGACTTTTGAAACAAATGTGTTGATGACTTATGCTGATGGTATGGAATGAATATTGTACACCTTCAAAAAACACTCAAACAAATCTTAGGTAACTTGTTCCTTTTTGCCAAAGTGTTGTTGGCCGGGTGGGTTGGCTAGCTAGCTAACTGGATGGGAGAGTGATTTTGGCCAAATCAATGACAGATTTACCTATTCAAAACCAAAACCTAACCATCTTTTTCCACTTTACCGTCGGACTAGATTTTGGTGTTGCTAAGCGCATTTGCTGAATATTAATTTGCCTGAATTGGGCCTCACCTAGGTCCAATGCACAAGTCATGTTCTCTAGGCAAAGCATATATTTTGTGTTGTGTTTAGTTTTACATATAAATAGTTCTGATCTGATTGTAAGGTGGTGTGCAAAGTGGTATAAGGGGTCGTTTTACCCTGAAGCAAAATTTAAGAAAATATATTGTTAAAATTATTGTTAGTGTTAAATGGAAAATATAAAACCAGAAATATGGTGAATATTTCTGAAATAGTGAAAACATGTGCTATATATTACAAATATGTATCACAGTAAATCAGTTGCCATTTTTATATGTACAATTGTATGCGTATGTTGAATGTATTTTGCAATGTATGTCATTTTCCAGTATATTTGACCATATATTCATAATTTCAAAGATTGCAGTATTTGATATTGTTTCTTTTACGTGCAGTATATTTTGACAAATACATTCATGATCTATTATATAGGCCTGTTTTTATTTATATGTTCAAAAACTTTATGTAAGGGTAAGTATAACTCCATCTGATTACATTGAAAGGAAATTTATAAAAATGTATAGTGGTATAATGGTTTGTATTTGGCATGTCCTATGCACTTCAAGTGTGTAACGGTTTATACCATTGTTTTATTTAGGGTATTAAAAATGTGCAGTACACTTATAAAGAGAAATCATGAATATGTATGGATGCTATGGGCTGAGATGATACATATTCTGTTAAAAATGTGTAGATTTTCTGTCTCTTAACTGTTGGGTATACAATTCAACCTGCATGTACATTCTGCTTGTCTTTGTAATATATACACAATATAAATGATGAAGTACATTTCTGCACATTTATTATATCACCCATGTTCTTTAAAACTCCCAAGTCTTGCAGGTTTTAGCTGCTCAGTCATCTACTATAAGAATAGACTTTTTGCCATGTTTTATTACAAGGAAAAATGCACCTCAGATTTTGTGGTCGTGGTTTTAGTTGTGTGATATTTTTCAAAAGTTTTACAGATGCATAAAGCTTTTTCAGTCTTATTGTACTGGATTGCATTAGTGAACTGCATTCCTTTTCTCCACATAAATTGAGATCGACAATGTTTTTGGTGCAACCTATATGGCCGTTTGACAGACCATTAAAAAACTAATTTTCTGGCGAAACGTATGGTGCAGTCCTTAAGGCAGCCGACACTCAAGCCACATGCAATCTCCCCCATGTGGGTGGGGGTTCGATCACCCACCATGGAACTTTGTCAGCTGTGGCCCCTTATCTGTTGACCTCTCTGCGTTCTACCAGTCTCAATAAAGCAAAAAATTCAAAAGGGGGGAGAATTGTCCTTTATTTTTTAAATTACCCGTGGACTCTCAATGAAAGCATTTGCTTTTGGTTGCAACTTGCATATTAAAATCTAAGCCGTTTTAACACCAATTACGAAGCCACTTGGTAGATCAACTCATCTCATCAATATCTCGACATAAAACAAATATAGGAAAGATTGGTTAAGCCGTTTTCATACAATTAAGTACATTAAAAAAGCATTAGCATTTAGATTAAGACTCCCCCACCCCCCAACGGCCTAGCTCAAATTCTACAACCCTAATCGCTAAAGTTGACATAGCGATATGTCGGGTGTGACATGGACTAATGCTTTTGATGAGTATTATTTATGTTTATTGGACAGTTTTATAATAAACCTATTAAAATAAAATTTTACGATACCAGAAATGAATTGTCCATTGATTTAACATTGGGGCATAAATTTGCTAGCAACCGAAGGCTAATTGAAAGTTTGAACTACTGTTACCACACAGTCTCATGCAATGCAAGATTTTCTCTCTGAAGCTTCCACAGCGCACAGAAACCAGCCCAATATGAACCAGCCGTAGGCTATTAACGTTAAGTCCAAAGCGAGTTGGCGTGTGGGCAAATGAACTCGAGAGAGCAAGATGGATAACTATATTGCCAGATCAGTGATCACAGCAGTTCCACACAACTGACCGAACAGCAGAAACAACTAACGTTAATTTAGCCAGGCTAGCTACCGTTACCGAGTGACAAAGCTAGAAATAATAGTCATCTAACGAGATTAAAACAAATGTATGTTCATTTAGCTACTAACGTTATTCCTTTGAGACATGTCCACGAATATTATCTGTAACGTTAATGAAGCTACAAGCGCCACACCGTGTGAGCTATCAACTAATGTTAGCTAGGTAGGTTCCATGTGGGGCTTGTAATGCTAACAGTGTCAAGCAATGTAACGTCTTTAAAATAACCAGATATTTCGCTGAATAGTTTTGGCTGAATGTAGCGTTAGACTAAATAAAATCCTACCAACACAACACAGTTGAAGAGTGATAGTTTAAGATGACATTTTTAGCCAGTATAACGTTAGCTCAGTTAATAGCAACGAAAAAGAATAATTCAATTCAATTCAAAGTTCAATAACATTAGCTAACGTTATATCTTCCATTGCCTTGTGGCGCTAGCCAGCTTGCTAACTTACATTGGGTAAAAAAAAGAAACTTAAAACTGGAAGAGCCTGACTGTGAGCACGTTTACATGCACTCAATATTCAGATAACTGGGAGTAATCCGAACATGGCAATAATACGATAAATGCGTTTACATGCACTTAAGTAATGCGATAATGGGGAAAATCCAGGTTTACATGATTCTGTCAATATTCCGATTTCTTTCCCTGAACGCGATGTGTAACTCAAACGTAAATTAGAAACATATATCAGCCTAACGTTATATATATTATAAATTACATATTTTAACGTTTATACATAACGTGACTATACTTCCTGCTGTGTTGCTAGAAACAGCACGCGTGTTGGTATGCGTAACCGTAAGTTAGTAAACACGTTAACTATAGCCTAACGTTAGTTACATAAGAAAGAACAGCAGCCTATAACGTATAAGAAAGTAACGTTAAACATGGTAACGTTAGACAGGAATGCTCTTATGGGTTTCGTCGTCATATGGCAGATGTTATGGTTGCGGTTGACAACTAACACTGTCTTTCAAGCGTTCTGTTATGAGCAGAAGACGACGAAGAGCTTTAACGTTACAACAAGCGCTGGACCCAGAATAGGCCTTCCTCCAGCACTGTTAAGAGCAAAGACTGGTGGGAGAGATTCAGACCGTAGACTTGTGGACACCAAACTGGTTCACTATAAGCCTGTAGGCTACTCCCCGCAGCTACCGACTTTGTACAGCGCTATTGCGACTCGCATTTGAAGAGGTACAGCTGGACGCACTGTCACTTCGTCAGGGCTCATTATGTTTTGTACCAAACCACAAAGTTTCATAAATGATCTCCGAGCCATACTGAAGTTGCCTCTCCATTCTGAATCGGTGAATTAATTTACCATATGACGACGAAACCCATAAGAGCATTATTGAGTGCATGTAAACGTGCTCATTATTTCCGCGTTTCTAACTTTTTTTCCCATCTATGAAATGAAGTATATTCCTCTTTATTATTTCGGATAACATCAGCAGGGTTTCCTCCTCGCTCCAGAAATGACTTCTCCCGTTGGTTGACATCTCTCTCTGACTTCTCAACTGTTTTGACGTTAGCGTTACTTTAACTAACAATATCCGGAGTAGCTGTTGCCATGGCTGTTGCTGTCAAACACGCACATGCGCAGATTTAAAAAAACTAACTAGATCGGAATAAGCGTTTACATGCAACCAATAAAACGAAAAATACGGCAGAAATCCAGGTGTAGTTATCGGATTTCTCATATTCCGATAACTGCTTTTTTCCGAAAAAGCTTTTCGGAATATTGCGTTTACATGACAATTTGAATAATCCGATAACAGCCATATTCCGAATATTATCGGAATATTGAGTGCATGTAAACGCACCCACTGTTAAGGACCCGGTCGTGCTAGATGCGCGTTAAATTATCGGAATATTGAGTGCATGTAAACGCACGCACCCATAGACAGATTAAGAAATGTAACATTATGTGTCAGCCCTAATCGGATGGGATAAATTTGAATTTACGGAGGGAGGTGGGGTTAATGTAGCCTAATTATTAACGGAGGATCTCCGTTATTTTAGTGCCCATTGTAACATACAATTGTTCCCAGAGTATAATTTTTTACACTTCTGGGTCCGTTTCTTGACTGTAGCCACCTAGCACTGAACTGTGTCGATATACGCTCTATTCTCGCCAGCAATCTGATAATAATTTGATAATTTCCAGTGCATTTGTGCAATTAGCCTGTAAATAAATATTATTACCTAGTTCATACCACAAATTATATATAATGTAGCAGCCAGGAATGGGAGACCGAGACGTAATCCACAGTTTAGAGTTCGTGTTTATTACAACTCCCGGTAAGAACAGACAGCAGAGTACACTCACGCCAAAAGTAGCGTTTCTTCCTTCTCACGTAACCCCGGAAGTCCCCCCCCCTGTCACTCATAGCAACCGGATTAAGATCCGGGTCGCCACACTACCCCCCCCTTACAAAAAGTCCTCGACCCCGAGGACTGCTCTGGAGGGAAAAACACAGCCCAACGTAACATGGTAACAACTCGAGGTGCAACGCACCGAAAACCACCACAAACCCCACACCATCTCAGTACAAAATCAACAGTGCAAGTAAACAATTTTTTTTTTCTCCCCCCCCCCCCCCCACACCGTTTCCACGAATGTAGTCAGTCCTGTGCCCCGAGGGACACTTCATAGTCTCTCAAGTGGGCCGGAGGCCTTGTCCGCCTCCTCGGACGAGACCCCGTGGGTGTCCGGGTCGGGGGAATGGGGCCGGGGCGCGGCGGGACGGTCCCCGGGGAGGGGGCAGCGAGGGCATGGGGCAAGGGTGGAGGGTGGGGGGACATGGGCAAGGGGTACCCCTGTGGCGCGAGTGGGGGGCTGGGAGGGGGTCGGGCAGCCGGGGAAGGGGGGGAGGTCGCCTGCGCGTTAGTGTCAGGGGAAGGAGGACCCCCCCTGTAGGGGGCCAGTCTGTCTCTGTGGAGGGCCACCTTCCTCCCCCGAGGAGGCATCTGCACCCGGTACACAACCTCACCTAGTCTCTCAAGCACCGTGCAGGGCCCCACCCACTGGCTGTCGAGCTTGGGGCTGCGCCCCTTCTTCCGTATCGGGCTGTAGACCCACACCAGCTCGTCTGGTTTGAAGTCCCGTCCGCAAGACTTCAAGTCGTAATAGCGCTTCTGCTTCACGCTGGCCTCCTGCAGCTGTTCCCGGGCGAAGCGGTGCGCTGAATCCAGGCGGTCTTGTAGTTTCCGGGCATACTCTGGCCCTGCCGGGACAGCCGGGGCGTCAGGTGGGCGACCGAAGGCCAGCTCAGCCGGGGTGCGCAGCTCTCTTCCCAGCATGAGGAGAGCCGGTGTGCACTCCGTGGACTCCTGCACCGCGGAGCGACACGCCATGAGCACCAGGGGCAGGTGTTTGTCCCAGTCCCTCTGATGCTGGGAGGTGACGATGGCCAGCTGGTCTCCCAGGTTGCGGTGGAACCTCTCCACCAACCCGTCACTCTGGGGGTGCAACGGGGTAGTGCGGGTCTTGTGAATGTCCAGGCGCTCGCACACGGCAGCGAACACCCGGGATTCAAAGTTAGTCCCCCTGTCGCTATGGAGGGACTGCATCGCCCCGAACCGGCTTATCATGCCCTCCACCAGGGCATCAGCGACTGTTTCGGCCTCCTGGTTCGGGATAGCATACGCCTCGGGCCATTTAGTGAAATAGTCCATGGCGGACAGGACGTAACAGTTGCCCCCGTCAGAGCGGGGGTACGGCCCCGTGATATCTATCCCCACCCTCTCCATGGGGGACCCCACAGGGAACTGCTGGAGTGGCGCATGCGAGCGCCCGGTGGGGCCTTTGCGGGCAACACAGGGGTCACAGCGACGGCAGAAGTCAGCGACGTCCCTCTTCTGCCGCCCCCAGTAGAAGCTCTGTCGAAGGCGGCGGAGTGTTTTGTTAACCCCGAAGTGACCAGACCCACCCGCTCCGTGCATGGCTCCCAGCACTGCCTCTTGCAGGCCCGCCGGGACCACCACCTGCCACTGCTCCTCCCCGGTGGCTGCTGTCTTGAACGCCCGCTGCAGCACTCCACGGGTCAGCCGCAGAGAGTCAAACATAGTCCACAGTCCCTGGGTCGCTTTGGAGAAGGGCGCCACCTCCTCCCAAGGCGGACGCCGCTGGGTCTGCACCCACTGCAGGACAGGCTGCAGGTCTGGGTCCCTCTCTTGTTCGTCTCTCCACTCGGCGTCCGTCACCGTCTGCAGCTCCCGGCAGACGACTTCCTCGACCCTCCGGACGGCTGCACACTCCTCTCCGCTCGCCCGCAGCTCCAGCTCCCGAGCTTCTCTCCGCTCGCAGTAGCGGCACCCCTGCACCGCACACGGCCGACGTGAGAGGGCGTCTGCGTTGGCGTGGCGAGCCCCAGGCCGGTGTTCCATCTTGAAGTTGTACTCCTGCAGCTCTTCCAACCACCTGGCAACCTGCCCCTCTGGCTCTCGGAAGGTCAATAACCACTGGAGAGCTGAGTTGTCAGTCCTTATGACGAAGGGGAGGCCGCACAGGTAGTACTTGAAGTGTTGTACAGAGAGCACTACTGCCAGGAGCTCCCGGCGGGTGACGCAGTAGTTCCTTTCACACTTCTTGAGCTTCTGACTGAAGTACGCCACCACTCTCTCACCCTCCGGCCACGGCTGCGACAGAACACCCCCCACCCCCACACCACTGGCGTCCGTGTCCAGTATGAAGGGCAGTGTGGGGTCAGGTGGAGCGAGCACCGGGGCCTCACACAAGGCTCGCTTCAGCCCGAGGAATGCCTCCTGGCACGCCTCGGACCACACAAAGTGACTGTCCTTTTCCAGCAGCCGGTATAGGGGCGATGCGATGGTGGCAAACCCCCGCACGTGTCGTCTGTAGTAGGAGGCCAGCCCGATGAAGCTCTTCAACTGGCCCTGGTCACGGGGGGTGGGCCACTCCTTCACAGCCCGCACCTTCTCGTCCATGGTGCCGATGCCCTCCGCGCCCAGCTCGTGCCCCAAGAAAGTCACCTCCCTCCGCATAAAGTGACATTTCTCTGGGTGCAACGTCAGGCCCGCCTCCTTGATCTTCTCCAGGACCCGCCTCAGGGACCCCAGGACTGCCTCGAAAGAGCGGCCGTGCACCAGGATGTCGTCCAGGTACACCAGACACTCCTGGCGGGGAATGTCGGACAGCACTCTGTCCATCAGCCGGGCGAAAGTGGCAGGGGCGTTGCAAAGCCCGAAGCTGAGCACTTTAAACTGCCACAGCCCCCGGCCCGTGCAGAAGGCTGATTTGGGGCGGGATTCAGGGGAGAGGGGAACCTGATAGTAGCCGCTCTTCAGGTCCAGCGTGCAGAACCATGAGGACCCCGCCACTAGATCCAAGCACTCGTCGATGCGGGGGAGGGGGTACGAGTCCTTGGTGGTCACGTCGTTCAGCCGCCTGTAATCCACACAGAACCGCCAGTCTCCGTTTTTCTTTGCGACCATGACCACCGGTGCCGCCCAGGGGCTGTCGGATGGCTCAATAAAGTCAGATTGCAGCAGGTCATCCACGGCCTTGTCGCAGGCCTGCTGACGAGCGAGGGGGAGGCGGCGCGGGTGACACTTGATGGGCCGCTCCAGCCCAGTCTCGATCACATGTTGCGCCATGTGCGTCCTCCCCACCTCACTAGGGGGGGTAACTCGGCCACATGAAGGGGGGCGTGGGGGCAGGGTAGGCGGGGGCAAGGGTCACCGGGACGATGAACCGGGGGACATAAGCGAGGGCACGAGGGTCAGGGCAGGGGTAGGAGCCGGGGGATGCCGGATCGGTGAGAGGCAACTCCAGTGACTGGACAGACCGGGCAGGGGGCAGCGGACCGGTGGTCGGAGGGCCCATGGCAACTGTAGGACCCCCCGGGAAGCTAAGTGTACCCCGCCCCATGTCCAACAGGCAACCCGTGTCCCGGAGGAAGTCCAGCCCCAGGATGCAGCGGTCCTGCACGTCCGCCACCCAAACCGGATGGTGAACACGTCTGCCCCCCACACCTAACCACAGCAGCCCCTTCCCCACCATGGGAGCCAGCTGGCCTGTGGCCGTACGGAGCTGCACTGCCGTAGGCTGCAACGGTGTCCCGATGACCCGGTGTCCACCAGACCCGCAGTAGGCACCCCCTGGACGGAGACAGCGACATGGCAGGAGCCCCCACCACCGGAGCTGCCCTGGAGCCACCCCACCACTACCGGTGGAGCACCGCTGTCATCTACTTCTGGGGGGGACGGAGCCCCTCCCCCCTCGCAGCGCCGTTGGACTCCTCCCGCTGGCGGACGAAGCTGGGAAGGCGGCGGCGTGCTGTCGTCTGCTTCCGGGGGGAATGGAGCCTCCCCCCCCTGGCTGTGCTGTTGCGCCCCCCCCCCCCCGGACGACAGGCACGGGCCGGCGGCATCGGGGCAGCAGTGGAACTAGGGGTCCGCATATCCCCATCTACGCGGACCCCGAGGCATTTCCCCGAACCTGACGAGCAGCAGGGCAGTCCCTGCGGATGTGGCCGGGTTGGCCACACCCCCAGCAGACCTGCGGACCTGGGCGCGGTCCCCGAGGTCCTTGTAGAGTCACCGCTCTCAGCAGCTCGGTCATCTCCGTCGCCCACGCTGGCACCTCCTCACTAGCAGCAGATGCAGACCTCACCGCATGGGAGCTCGCCCCCTGTCCACCGCTGGCTGCCGCGCTCCACAGGCTCTCCCTCTCGATAGCCGTCTCCAACGCCTCTTGTAGCGACTTCGGGTGCTGGAGCTGCACTTGCACGCGCAGGTCAGGGGGAGAGATGGCCCCGACAAACAGGTCGGTAGCCAACTCGCTCCTTGCATCGGCAGGCATGTGGCTGTATGCCCGCCTCACCTGGCTCTCAATGTCATTAGCCAGCTCTCGGAGCGACTCACCAGGCTTCCTGCATCTGCCTCTCAGTTCATTTTTCAAGAGCGCCGGCTGAGACCACTTTCCAAACCGCCTCTTGAGCGCCCCCACCAGGGCGTCGTAGCATCGCCGCTGCTCCGGGTCTAGTAACAGCAGGCAGGACAGAGCGTCTCCCTCCAGACATAAAGCCAACTGCAGTGCTTTGTCTCCCGCCGTCCATCTTCTAGCATCTGCCAACAGTTCAAATTGGGCATGGAACGCCTCCCAATCCGAGCCGCCGGTGTATTTGGGCGTCTTCACAGAGCCAGCTGACGATGCTGCATAAGTGTTCTCATACCACCCGGTAGGCACGAGGGGAATGACGGGACCCGGTGGTCGGACAGCACCTGCCTCGCCGAGTGAAAACCCGCGAAAACGCGGGGGGAAGCCTGGATGGCTATCTCCCCGCCCTGCAGTCATTTCAAGCCGTGGTGTGTCCGGCAGCCCGTACCTCGTTTCGTCCCGCGGTTCCTCTTTTATCTTCTCCCCAACACCGGAGCTATCCATTACGGAGCTAACTAGCTAACACACTGAAGCTAGCTAACTAGCTACGACCGGCAACCACACGGCACCTCTCCCTACCGACAAAGTCTCTCCTTACACTTTTTCGTTTGCTTGTTTACTTCTGACACCAGTGTAGCAGCCAGGAACGGGAGACCGAGACGTAATCCACAGTTTAGAGTTCGTGTTTATTACAACTCCCGGTAAGAACAGACAGCAGAGTACACTCACGCCAAAAGTAGCGTTTCTTCCTTCCGTAACCCCGGAAGTCCCGCCCCTGTCACTCATAGCAACCGGATTAAGATCCGGGTCGCCACAATAATATAGTTTGGTGGTTCATACGCATGCATTATGTTATGTAGGTTAGCAGGAATGCTTAAAACTCATAGCCTATGTGCTTCGTCAGTTAATTTAGCCAGGTCTGCACAGTGCAAACTTTAGGAGTAAAGTTAACGTGCAGAACAGTTATGTGGGTTAACGTTAGCTGAGCAAGCACAATACGTTTCTAAGTGCAAAATGTTTCAAACAAAACCTTCATTATAGCGAAGTAAAATAAAATAAAAATGTAACTACAATATATCTGTTGTTTGTCATGTTTCAATCGGTTTTATTTCCAATGTGTTGTGAAATTTGTAATGTTATGTTAGGATATTAAATTTTTTGAATTTATTTGGACTTATTCTGGTCTATTGGGGTGTTATTCGAGGTACGTGTACATTGATTGAACTTTCTAGTGGTAGCTATACATTTTCTAATGATTGTGTAATCTTCAGTTATGTTTATTCAACATTCAAGTGGATGTGTAACAATAGTTATGATTACATTTTTTAAAGAAATTGACACCTTGCGGAGAAAAAACCCTGGGAGTTAATAACAAAAAACTATGTTTTAAGTGTTAAGTTTGGCTTAGCCAAAAGCCGCAAAAGACAGGAAATTCAAATGAGCACCACCAAGCCAGCTCTACACTATCAGGGATTTCCAGGACTCCGTTTTTTATATCTGACTGCTATACAGTTCTGTAGCTATGTTGGTCCCCTGTATTTCAAACAACATGTACTCATCACTGGTTCAAACCTTCTCTCAAAGAGCCTAATTCATACTTTTCAAAATAGTAAGCGGCCTACGACTGCTGCATTAGGCTATAGAGTAGGTTTAGACATTGGCTATAGATCTATAATGCATTAAGGGCAGCACAATAGTATATATATTTCTGTACGTGATGCTGATTATTTTACACAGAAGACTGTGTACACACTTGAAAACTAAATAGGCTATCACTTTCTGCTGGAGTGCATAAATACAGTGGTATTTAATTTTGACTTAAACCATCATAGATTCTACTCTTAATTTGTTGATTAGAAATTGAATCATCCATCCAAGGAGTAGCCTTATGCCTTATTATGAAGGGAAAAAAATCCCTCATCAAGAATTTTTTTTTTTTTTTTAAACCACGTGTGCCACAATTATTGGCACCCTGCATTTATATGTAGAATAAAGTAATTTTTTTTATATTTGGTTGCATATCCTTTGAATGCCATGACTTCCTGATGTCTGTGACCCAACATCAAAAGACTCTTGATATCTTATTTTCTGGTACTCTTACAAGCGATACTATAACGTCTCTGCGTTTGAATGGATCTCTATGGGAATTTGGGGGTGGGACTAGATTTAGCTGTAAATTACGCTGGAACAGTATGGAACACATGGTTGGCTAAACGGCTCTAAGTCATCAAGGGTCTGACGTATCAAACAAGCCTGAAACCATCTCGGAAAGGAACCTGGCTAATGAGGAGGTGCCCATGAGGGATCCAATAAAACCAGCTGGTAAGTAGAAAGTTCAAAGAAAAGGATGCAAAATGTTCAACTCAAAGGGGCGGGGTGGTGCATCTGGGACTCCGGTTGCGTCAAGGCAGGGGCATAAACCAGGGGAGGGACAAGACTGGAGCAGTCCGCAAACCCCGGGGCGAGGGGCATGACTGGAGCAGTCCGAAAACCCCGGGGCGAGGGGCATGACTAGAGTGGTCAGCAGATCAGGGCGGGGAGGCCTGGGCCGGAGTAATTTGCAGCTGAGGGTGAGGGAGGAAAAGAGGGTTAGCCCCCCCCCCCCCTAGATATCCTTAACTATAGGATTGACTAAAAAGGTATGTTTTTAGCCTACACTTAAAGACAGAAAGTGCGTCTGAAACCTACATACATAGAAAGTGTTTGTGGGTTTTTATTTTATTTTCCGTTGCGGTTCTCGCCCTGATTTCCTGATTGAAAATCTATCAGATGTTTTCCATGTTCCGTTCCGGGCTTTGCTTTCCCTCATCATTGTTTTCACCTGTGCTTCTACCTGCGGGGTATTTAAATTCCTCACTTCTGCTTCCCTGGTGCTTCTTTGTCATTTGACATTGCATTGAGCCAGGTATAGCCAGGTGACCTCGTGATATTAAACGCTGTTTATGTTCACGGGGGATTTGCGATGAGCTTTTAGTTCAGGTATAGGTATTATTCCATCTGTTAGCGTTCTGTGCTATTTATTTTATTCTTTGCTGTTCTCTCTGAGACAGTTTTCTGAATTTGTTTCGTTTTGGTTTTACATCTTTTTGGCCGCCTGAACTCTTGCGCCTGAACTCTTTTTTTTTGCTAAGTTTCCCATCTTGGCTCCAGTATTGAGCTCGGGAGATTTAGTTTGTGTTTCACTTGTTATTCGAGTTTGCCCTATTTTAGTGGGTTGATTTTTGTTTGGCTGTTTAGCCACAAGGAAGTAGTTTCCTGTCTTTTCTTTTTTTGCATTTATTATTTTGTTATTCCCTTTATTGGTCCTCACTGCGTGAGTGACTTGTTCTGATCCCCCTACCTTCGCGTTTGATTATCCGCCACTAAAATCCATTACAGTAAGATTGTTCCATAAGAAAGGAGCTTTGTAAGAGAAGGCTCTGCCACCCATTGTAATTTTAGATATAGTAGAAATTTTTAAATAGCCAGCACTTTGAGAGCAAAGTAATCTAGGAGGATAGTAAGGAATGAGTAAGTCACTGTAAGTAAGATATTCTGGAGCCAACCCATTTCAAGCTTTAAACACTAAAAGTAAAATCTTGTAGTCAATTCTGAATTTGACATGCAGCCAATGAAGAGTTTTGCGCACCGGGCTGATATGCTTTCCCATTTCTTCTAGTAAGAACCCTAGCAGATACATTCTGTACAAGTTGGAGATGATTCAGGGCTGAACCAGTGCAACCAGACAATAAAGCATTACAGTAATCTAGTCAAGAGTTTACAAAAGCATTAACCATTTTTTCAACATCCTCTAAGGACAACACCTTCCTTAATTTAGATATATTCCTCAGGTGGAAGAAGGCCATTATTGTAATATTGTTAATATGGGGCTGAATGGAGAGGTCTGAATCAATAGTTACACCAAGGTTTTTAACAACCTTGTTGGCGGAGACAGAGAAGCAATCTAAATTTAAGGAAAACTGAGAATTTATCTCAAAGAGATTTGGGTCCTAATACTAATATCTCAGTCTTATCTGAGTTCAATAAGAGAAAATTTTGGGTCATCCAGGCCTTTACATCTGAGAAACTCTTAAAAATAATGGGCGTGTCAGTTCTAATTTTAGGACTATTTCACAAAGCGTTTTAGCGCTAAAACCAGCTCCTAAATCAGAAAAGTTAGGGGTAGTCAAGAGGACTCCAAAATCAAAAAAAACAAATTACAAAGAATCTGAAAATGACTGCTGCCGGCAATCCGCCTCGTAATTGCGTCAACATTTTAGAAGCATTTAATGATACTGAGCTTTTAAAAAGGTTTCGCCTTAATCGCGAGGGTATTACGATAATAGTAGAGCTAGTCAGGGATGCAGTCACTTCACCAACAAACAGAAACAACCTAATAACACCGGAGATCAAGGTTCTGACAACTCTACGCTACTTGGCCACAGGGAAAATGCAGCTATGCAGCGCAGACAAACTAGGTATATCTCATCTGTCAGTAGAATATGACATCAAACAATAAATGCCCTCTCCAGACCTCACATCGTCCGACAATTCATACGGTTTCCTCTTGATGTTCGCTAACTACAAAGAAACAAAGCTCACTTCATGGCCATAGCTGGTCTACCCGGTGTAGTTTGTGCTATAGATGGGACACATGTCCAAATTATTGCACCATCACAAGATGAACACGCATTTGTCAACAAATAAAAAATCATAGCATCAACACACAGGTGGTTTTTGATGCCAACTACAATATTCTTGACATTTTTGCCAAGTGGCCAGGCGCAACACATGACTCCCGGATCCTACAGGAAAGTGGCCTGAGGCTTTGAGAGGCATCATGTCCCAGCTGGATGCCACTTGGTGGGGGACTATCTCTGCAGGACATGGCTCCTCACGCCTTACTTCCACCCACAACCGATACCTCAGCTCACAAAATGTTTGCTTTCCTTTTTAAATGATATTGGTCACACAAAATTGTGAATTCTTTATTTGAATATGGCAACATGATACTTTTTTCTACAGTATGTATATGATGAATACAGGCCCTGGTCAACTTCACCTGGCTTAACTGATATATAAAGTTGTGTGTCATCTGCGTAGCAGTGGTAGTTAACACCATATCTTCTTATAATGTTCCCAAGAGGGAGCATGTACAGAGAAAAGCGCAAAGGACCCAAAACTTATCTTTCATAGGAATGATTGTTTACCCTAACAAACTGGGATCTATCATAGAGATAAGATTTAAACCACATAAGAGCATGCCCGGTGAGACCAACTCAATTTTCTAGCCTACGGAGGAGAATATGATGGTCTATAGCAGGGGTGGCCAATTCCAGGCCTCGCGGGCCGGTGTGTATGCAGGTTTTTGCTGCCGCCAGTTAACAATTATTTAATTAGCCCAATCGTTTACACGATCTGATATTTTAATCTACATATCCGCGATATGAAAAGCAGCTGATGAATGTTCTTGTGCCGGTATGCGTCAATGCGTGTATTGTAGCATTTTATCGTTCTGTAATTTACAAGTGAATCGGTGATTGTGTGTATGACTAATTAGCTGATTGAACCGTGGTAACTGGTGGCAGTAAAAACCTGCATACACACCGGCCCGCGAGGCCTGGAATTGGCCACCCCTGGTCTATAGTATCAAAGGCAGCACTCAGGTCAAGTAAAACATTGAAATACAGCCACAATCCAGAGAGAGGAACAAGTCATTAATTACTAGGGCAAGGGCAGTCTCAGTGCTATGGTGCTTCCTAAACCCAGATTGAAACCTCTCATACATGTTATTATTGTGTAAAAATTAAGAAAGATTTTACGCTACGCATTTCTCAAACATTTTTTATTCAAATGAGAGTCTATAATTAGCCAGGACAGTGGGATCCAAATTTGGTTTCGTAAGTAGTGGCTTGATTTCTGCCAATTTAAAGGATGTAGGAACATGGCCCGATAGCAATTAAGACTAGATTGTCCTAGATCAATTAGGAGTTAATTAAGTGAAGAATTGGTTTGATGAGCATAGGCAATAGCTCCGAGAAGACAGGTGGATGATTTAGAAGAAGGAACAAACTTAATTAGTTCGCTCTCGAGTATGGGAGTAAACGATTTGATGTCGTTCAGTGTGCACACAGCCGTTCAGTGGGCGGCCGTGTAGTATACTGGTTAAGGAACTGGACTTGTAACTGAAAGGTTGCAGGTTCGATTCCCAGGTAGGACACTGCCGTTGTACCCTTGAGCAAGGTACTTAACCTGCATTGCTTCAGTATATATCCATCTGTATGAATGGATAATTGTAATAAGAAGTATGTAAGTCACTCTGGATAAGAGCGTCTGCTAAATGCCTATAATGTAATGTAATGACTAGGAGGCAGTTCTATATCGTCCAAACCACGATCACTAACTTGTGTTATCTTTTTCATAATTCCAATTATTTTAACACTAAAGAAATTCCAAAAATCATTACTGCAACATGAAACTGGAAATTGAGGGTTAGTTGCTGCATGATTATTAGTTAGTTCAGCAACTGTTCTGAATAGAAACCGGGAATTGGTCTTATTTTCTTCTATAAGCTTCGAAAAGTAAGAGGACCTAGCATTGGAGAGAGCATGCTTATAAGTGCTAAGACTCTCTTTCCAGGCCAAGTGGAATACCTGCAGTTTAGTGGAATGCCATTTGCGTTCAAGCTGACGAGACTCTTGTTTAAGAGCCCGCATGTGGTCAGTGTACCAGGGGGCAAGCCTCTTCTCAATTACTTTTTAACTTTTTAATGGAGGAACTACATCAAGGGTTTTGCATAGAGCAGTAGCTAATCCCTCTGCCAGATCATCGGTTGACAGGGAGCTAGCTGGAGTGTCTAAATCAAAGTAATCAGGTAGCACATGAATAAAGTTTCTAGTAGTGGAGGTAGTGATAGTGCGACCTGTATATATTCTGAATTCAGATGCTACAGGGTGTGCACATTTTACATGCAGATTAATGAGGAAATGGTCAGACAGAATATGATTATGCGAGTGAATTTTAACATTAACAATATCAATACCAAGACTTAAGACCAGGTCTAAAGTATGACTACAATAATGTGTGGGGCCGACAACATTTTGAAGCCAACTGATTCCAAAATGGTCATAAATGCTGAGGTAAAAGGATCAACTGTATTTTCAAAATGCAGGTTAAAATCACCAAATATTTGTCATGACAACACTTTGTCATGATTTACAGCTAAATGAGAAAGAAAATCTGCAAATTCATGAATAAAGCCAGAATATGGGCCAGGAGGTCTATAGATGGTCACAAGTACAATAGGCTGAGAAGAAGGTGTGTGGGGGGGGGGGGGGGGGGGGGGCTAACACTTAAAACTAATCTAATACATAGTCTAATTTTGGAATTAACTGAAAGACAGATTTATAAATAACAGCAACCCCACCCCCTCTTAGACAGAGATGGGGGTTTTGGCTATATTATGAACCCAGGCAGAGAGCATTCATATAAAGTTTTCATCCGCTTTCAGCCATGTTTCAGTTAAACATAATATATCCAGAGAGCAATCTGAGATTAGTTTGTTCACAAGAGCTGCCTAAGGAATCTTATATTTAATGAGCCAACTCTCATGGTAGTAATATCACTTGAAGTAATAGGATTGTGTTTTGTTTTAATCTTAATCAGATTATTGAAACAAACTTCACGATTTTTTGATTTTGAATGGTTTTGTATTCGGGGGACAGACACAGTTTCAATTTCTAAAGGGTGAAACCTAATTGACGGTTTTGAGGAACAAGCAGACAAGTAGTTCTGCTTCCTGGCCTTGGCTCGAATTAGTCAGGGACTTGAATTTAAGACTATAAACCAGATTATTAGAGATAAGAGCTGAACCCTCCCACGTGGGGTGAACACCATCTCTTTTTTAAAAAGACCATCTCTTTTTTAAAAAGAGAAGGTTTGAACCAATCTGCCCAGTGATGAGTTTGAAATACAGTAGACCAACATAGCTACAGAACTGTATAGCAGTCAGATATAAAAAACGGAGTACTGGAAATCCCTAATAGTGTAGAGAGCTGAAGTTTGGCTTGGTGGTGCTCATTTGAATTTCCTGTCTTTTGCGGCTTTTGACCAAGCCAAACTTAACACTTAAAACGTAGTTTTTTGTTATTAATTATATTATTGTGTGTGTGTTTGTGCGAGCATGTGTGTGTCTGTTTGTATACATTTAGAATACATTTAACCTTTTTTATTTTTATTATATGTGTATTGCATTCTTGAATTGTTCCTCCTCTGTTTAAGCCTATGAAGGAAGTCTGCCAAGTGCCACATCAGCCGTGTTTTGTTGTCATTTATTGGGTTATGTGGAGGACAGATGGCTTCGGTGGGTTACTCTCTGGCCTTGTGTGCAGCGGACACAATTAGCTGGTTCAGTGGCCAGCACTTTATCCAGATTATACCCGATACACCCTGAATCAGCTGACCCGCTCAGCCATCCAAATCCCTAGAGCTCTCTCTCACTCTCTGCTTTGAGGTCAGCCAATCAGATCATCTCTCACTGCCAACACCCAACAATAGCAATGTTGTGGTGGGTGATCAAAGCTAGCAGTAGGTGCGTGTGCTAATAAACCTTTTGCTTTGACAATTTTAATGCATGAAATATACAATGAAGCAATGCAAGGTTATTTTCAGGAATGTTTGTATTGTCATACAATGCAGTATTTTTATGTCTTTTAGGCCAACATGATGCATCCTGGCACGTGGAAGCACTAACTGTCAGCGCATTGAAGTGCTTCATGGATTAAATGTAGACCGTGCCAATTCTGATGTCACGATTGGGGCGGAGCATAATTGGCCAAAGAATCACCCAGGGAGGGTTGATTTCGCCAAGGTGCTGCCCATCTGTTTTAGCAACTCCTCTGATTGGTTATGTGCCTGCAGTCTGCCCGTGGCACAATAACAGCAGATCAGGACTGCAGAATGAAAAAAACCAGCAACTGGCTACATGCATTTTGCCCCCACCCAAGTGTATGGAGAAAGTGGGATAGGTCTACAAATGTACTTTGGGGGGGGGGGGGGGGGGCGTGTTTGAATTATAAATTTTTGTAACAATGAGAATTCAAAAGAAGCTAATACAGTTACAGTCTAAGAGATTGATTGAAAATCCCAACATCAGTTGGCGAGTGCTGCATACCAATCTTATATTGCTTATATTCAAAACGTTGCTAATAATGGAACATAACAGAATGACCGACAGTTCTGTTAGTACATTGCATAGTCATTTGTTATGCTGGGATGATAGTAGGGTTTACCCTCCTGCAAAATTTTGTACAGATAAGCAGTGTCCTGTGAATGCGGAATCCACAGATGGATCTATATGCTCTCCAAAAGTCATATATTTTATTACTGCATGTTTCCAGGCATTTAACAGGCTACGATTGAGTAGCTTGTGCAAGCTTGACTCTCAATCCATACACAGGCTTGCTAGTTGGCGTCAGTATCAACAGGGCCCTATAGAAAGTGACAGTTGTTGCTGACTAAGTAATCCTATTTGAATCCTTCATTTGGCTGCTGGGACAGGCCTGGTGGTTGTCTGTAGCTGCAGTTCCAGCTTTAGACTCCTTTGCATCTTCTTCCAGAAGTGCTCTGGACCCTGGGGCCTCCAATCCACCTAATTACCAAGGGGTCAACAGAATATCGTCACCATCTGTCCAGGGACTCCATTCTTTACCTGCCGGTGAGAGGATTTCACAATCGAGCGCAAGCCCCTGCCTATAATCTTCTGGAAAAGATTGCTGGCTCCGAACAGAGCAAAGGGGAAATTCCTACCCACGCCGCTCACCAAAAAAGTAAAAAATAAACTGGAATGAGCACAACAGCAACAGCACGTTGGTTAATGGGGAGATGACTTCCTCAAGCAGTCTATTCTTTAAGTGGAATTTAGCACTGGGATTTATAATGACTTTAGATATACAGACCACTGAAACACCAGACTGAGGGAAAGCCCACCCCTGAAATCCTGTGTGTGGGTACACAGCTTCACTATTTTGGCTCAGTATTTTGCATTCTGTGGATCAGGATCGGGATTTGGGCATCTGCCATGGATTTGCATAGATAGTACACTAGGTAAGTATAGTTCTGTCTGTATCTAGCATGCAGCCAGCTATATAATTTATTGTATTGAATCTGAGCTATTAAAGCAAGTATGAATATTTGCAATGTATTCTATTTCACCACCAGGCTGTGTATTTATTATCCTATTTTCTGTTTATATAAATTCGTAGCCAGGTTGTGTAGGTCGGAATCATGCCCCGCAAAATGTGCAGGTTCATTAATGTCTTAATACATGTAACCTTTAGAAAAACAATGGATATATATTCAAAGGACACATTGATGGAACTTACTGTATATTATTTAATCTAACACCCTTGTGATTTTTACAGTTAATGTTATTTATTACAAGTCTGTATCAGACATCATAGCATAGATTATGCAGGAGACTAGATTGTCCTAGATCATGTTAATGTGGCCTAAAGCAGTGGAGAAAACTGGTAGCGGTATGCATCTCTGGTTCTGGTGTGCCAGAAATGTTTGTTTTTTTTCTCTGGCAAAACACCTAGCTTCATAACATTATTAAGGTTAAAGAACACAGATGACCATGTTTTGTAGGCAGTCAGCATTTCACCAGTCAGACTGAATAGTCAGACTCTGACTCTTAATAGATCAAACTGTGAAATCAAGCTCAAATGGAACAAAATCCAGAACAATTACTGACTCTCCAGGACCAGAGGTGCCTTTCCCTGCTCTAGTAGGCAAGTGTTCTATCGTATTGACATCATGTCGATACGGTGGGGCACACCATGAATATCCCTGGGTTATTTTACAGTAGATTGTTCCTGTGTTAATGACTTTGTGGTGGCTCAAATCTCACAACTCATTCAGTTTGATTGTATTGAGAGCATTCATGGACAGCCCAGCCCCTTACATTCCAAGTGAATGTCTGATTGGCTGTCTTGACTGGTTTCTGCTTCGGCCAGTTTTGTTGTACCACTGTGGCAAAGTAGTAAATAAATAATCTGCGATTAATTATTCATATTACTCACAGCACTTTTCGTACTTGTTTCATGTTCCTAATTGGATAAATACTGACAACTGACTGCCGTTACTGAGGCAAAACATTAGAGAGACGTCAAAAACCTGCCATATGAAGCAGCAGCCATGTTGGTGTGCCTGGATAAAGTAGTTAATGTGGTTAATGTAACTGACTTTGTCATTTTTTTATACTGAAGGTGTCAGGGACGTATACAGGGATCTTGCCCCTCTATAGGCTGCTTTATCTGTTTTACGGATGGATGTACTTGTCCCAGCTCAATTCAACCCTGATAATCCTGATTGTCAGGTTGCAAATACTTGACCTCATGTATGGTAAAGCCCTCTTCCCCATGGTGATGAAGTAATCTATGATGGACACATGTATGTGTGCGTGTATGTGTGTGCATATATATATATATATATATATATATATATACAATGGGGGAAATAAGTATTGGACACGTCAACAATTTTATTATCAAACATATTTCCAATGTAGCTATTCACATGAGATTTTTACCAGACATTGGTATTAACTCAATAAAACTACACAGCTAAAGAAATTGTAACGTTCCAATTCTTTAAAAAAGTTATGTGCAATAAAGTGAAATGACACAGGAAAAAAGTATTGAACACGCTAAATTAAATGTGGTAGAAAAGCCATATTTGTTATATTTGGTTGCATATCCTTTGCATGCCATGACTTTATGATGTCTGTGACCCAACAACATCAAAAGGCTCTTGATATCTTATTTGCTGGTACTCTTACAAGCGATACTATAACAGCTCTGCATTTGAATTGATCTCTATGGGAATTGGGGGGTGAGACAAGATTTAGCTGTAAATTACACTGGAACAATATAGAACACATGGTTGGCTAAGTGGCTCTAAGTCATCAAGGGTCTGATGTATTAAACAAGCCTTTAACCATCACTCTGCTGCCAGAAATACAGTAGATATGGAAGGATCACTTTAAGGGTTGTTTCTCCTGACAGATTTTCCTATTGAACTCTATGGAAAAATAAGTCAGGAGAAGAAACCCTTCAAGTTATCCATCCATATCTACTGTATTTCTGGCAGCAGAGTGATGATTAAAGGCTTGTTTAATACATCAGACCCTTGATGACTTAGAGCCACTTAGCCAACCATGTGTTCTATATTGTTCCAGTGTAATTTACAGCTAAATCTAGTCTCACCCCCCAATTCCCATAGAGATCCATTCAAATGCAGAGCTGTTATAGTATCGCTTGTAAGAGTACCAGCAAATAAGATATCAAGAGCCTTTTGATGTTGTTGGGTCACAGACATCATAAAGTCATGGCATGCAAAGGATATGCAACCAAATATAAAGAATAGGGCTTTTCTACCACATTTAATTTAGCGTGTTCAATACTTTTTTCCTGTGTCATTTCACTTTATTGCACATAACTTTTTTTAAGAATTGGAATGTTACAATTTCTTTAGCTGTGTAGTTTTATTGAGTTAATACCAATGTCTGGTCAAAATCTCATGTGAATAGCTACATTGGAAATATGTTTGATAATAAAATTGTTGACGTGTCCAATACTTATTTCCCCCATTGTATATATATATATATATATATATATATAGTGCCCTCCACTGTTATTGGCACCCCTGGTAAAGATGAGTAAAAAAGATTATAACAAATTCGTTTGGTGAATTAGCTTAATCTCACACTGAAAAAATTAGACAAAATCCAACCTTTAATTGAAGTAAGTTTATTATGAGAAAAAATATTTCTCATCAAGAAATAATTATTTTGAACAAAACCACATGTGCCACAATTATTGGCACCCCTGCATTTATATATAGAATAAAGTAATAATTTTTTATATTTGGTCGCATATGCTTTGCATGCCTGATGTTTGTGACTTCTGATGTCTGTGACCCAACAACATCAAAATACTCTTGATATATTTTTCAGGTACTCTTACAAGCGATACTATAACGTCTCTGCATTTGAATGGATCGCTATGGGAAATGGGGGCTGGGACTAGATTTAGCTGTAAATTACACTGGAACAGTAGGGAACACATGGTTGGCTAAATGGCTCTAAGTCACCAAGGGTCTGACGTATTAAACAAGCCTTAAACCATCACTCTGCTGCCAGAAATACAGTAGATATGGATGGATAACTTGAAGGGTTTCTTCTCCTGACTTATTTTTCAATTGGAAAATTTGTCAGGAGAAGCAACCCGGACATCACAGACATCAGGAAGTCATGGCATGCAAAGGATATGCAACCAAATATAAAAAATGATTACTTTATTCTATATATAAATTCAGGGGTGCCAATAATTGTGGCACACATAGTTTTGTTAAAAATAAATATTTTTTGATGAGGTTTTTTTTTTTCTCATAATAAATTTACTGTCATGATCCCACTTGTTTGTGCACATTTGTTCATGTTTTCTGCGATCTCGCATTCTCTCTTTCTTTCTGTCTCCAGCTTCGCTTCCTTCTTGATGATTGTTAACTAATCTACTAATTTACTAACGCTAGTCAGATAATTACTAACACACTAATCTGCTAACCATGTCTCATGTGATTTACTAATTAACTAATTTACTAACGCTAGGATGGGATAATTACTAACAGACTAATTGACTAATGATCTTCGTCTCGTTTTCCCAAGCTGTTCCTAATTTCTCTCTGTTCTCAGGCTAAGCGTTTGCACCTGTCTACACCTGCATTTAAGCCAGTGTTTCCCTGGATTTCGACCATGACCGTTGCTTGGATATTGATTACGAACTTGAATGCTCCTCTTAATAAAAACCCTTGCGGGTTATTTATTATATTCCACGTTTCTGAGTCGTGCATTTTGGGTCCAAACCACCTTGTTCTGTCACAGAACAATTTCGCCAGCATGGACCCAGCAGACTCAAACGCTATTCGCCACGCTTTGCAGACCCAAGGCGCCATCGTGCAGCAGCATGCCCAGGGGATTGCTGAACTCCGGCTGGAGATGAGAGAGCTTTGTGCGGAGATGAGGAGGCTTGAAGGGGAGGGCCTTGGACTGGGCTTCAGCCCGGTGGTCCGGGGGATCCTTCTTTACCAGTTATCCCAAATTCGTCCGGGAGATTCGCAAGGTTTTCGAACACGCCTCCACGGATCAACAACCTTCTCAAAGGCTGCTCGCGCTACGCCAAGGAGGGAAGAGCGCATCTCTCTCGCCGCTGCGACCCAGTGGAATGATGCGGCTCTGGCTGACCTGTTCCGAGCCAGCCTCAATGAGGAGCTCAAGGATGAGCTAGCAAACCGTGAACCCATCACCCAACTTGACCCACTCATCTGTGCTGTCATTCGGATGGACAACCGGTCTCGTCAACGCCATACCGAAAGACAGAACCCACAACGCACTACCTGGCAACCCTACTCCAACCCACAACCATGCCTCTCTCCTATGTTGAAGCAGGTCGAGGGTGACAAGTCCATGGATCTCTCTCGAGCCAGAATAAAAATCACGCCTGAAGAACGCAAGCATCGGAGGGAGACCGGTTCCTGCTACTACTGTGGCTAGCAAGGGCACTCTCTCGAACAGTGCACCCTACGGCCTAAGAGGTCAGATCCTGCTGTTAGAGTGAGATCCCTAACGAGTCAAGCCCAAGCCCCCAAGGACAATCATCGACCCTACTTCTCTGCCACCTTCCATTTGCCTGAAAGAAGAGAAAAGATCCAAGTTTGGTCCCTGATTGATTCTGGAGCTGACTCCAACCTAATTGACGATGGGATGGTCAAGGATCTAGACATTTCGACCTTGCCTCTGGACAGACCAGTATACGCCCTGTCTATTGATGTAAAGCCCTTCTGCATGAGCAAGATCACTATACCCCTCCAGTTAATTATCTCCGGCAACCACCAGGAGGAAATACAGTTCAAGGTTATCCACTCACCACATGACCCCCTCATTCTTGGACTACCATGGTTACAGAAACACAACCCCACCATCGACTGGAACACCAGCAATATACAAGCCTGGAGCCGTGAGTGTCACTAAGCCTGCCTGAAATCCACTCCTACACCTGCTGAGGGCACCAGTACCTCATACCAAATCCTCCCACCCTCCCTGAAGATCGTTCCCACTACCTACCATGACCTTGGGGTTGTTTTCAGTAAGACCCAGGCCCAGACCCTCCCTCCACACCGAGCATATGACTGCGCCATCGAGCTGCTACCCAGTTCCACGCTCCTGTCCAGCCATCTCTACAACGTATCCAAGCCGAAGAGAGAGGCTATGGAGACCTATATTTAAGACTGCCTCGCCAATGGACTCATTCGACCATCCTCGTCACCAGTGGGCGCGGGGTTCTTCTTCGTCCAGAAGAAAGATGGCACCCTGCGTCCATGCATCGACTACAGAGGGCTTAACAAAATCACCATAAAGAACAAATACCCATTACCACTCATTGACTCAGCCTTCCACCCACTCCACGACACCACTGTCTACACCAAGCTCGACCTACGAAACGCATATCACTTAGTGCGTATTCGGGAGGGGGAGGAGTGGAAGATGGCATTCAATACCCCCCGGGACACTTTGAATACCTGGTCATGCCTTTCGGCCTTACTAAGCCCCAGCCGTCTTCCAGGCCCTCATTAATGACGTGCTCCGTGACCTTTTGGGCTGAACTGTATTTGTATACCTTAACGACATCCTCATCCATTCCAAGAACATCAAGGAACATCAAGACCATGTAAGACAGGTTCTCCAAAAATTGTTGGAGAACAAACTGTTTGTCAAGGCCGAGAAGTGTGTGTTCCACTCCGACACTGTGGAGTTCCTGGGCTTTATTCTGGAGAGAGGGCAGACGCGAGCGGATCCCAAGAAGATTCAGGTGGTCACTGACTGGCCCACGCCTGCGACTCGTAAACAACTTCCAACACTTCCTGGGATTCGCCTCTGCACCCATCCTCATCCACCCAGACCCCACCCGCCAGTTTGTGGTAGAGACGGATGCCTCTGACTCTGGGGTGGGAGCAGTACTTTCCCAAGTTTTTCTTGCCAACAACCGTCTACACCCTTGTGCTTTCTTCTCGCGCAAACTTTCCCCTGCGGAGAGGAATTACGACGTTGGAAACCGCAAACTCCTCGCCGTCAAGATGGCATTGGAGTAGTGGAGACACTGGCTCGAGGGGTCCGAAGTGCCATTCATCGTTTGGACGGACCACAAGAACTTAGCCTACCTCCAGACCGCTAAGTGACTGAACTCTCGCCAAGCCAGGTGGGCTCTGTTCTTCGGGAGATTTAATTTTACCCTGAACTACCAACCTGGTTCCAAGAACATCAAGCCTGACGCCCTTTCCAGGCGATTTGACATTTATTCGGAGAAAGACACTCCTGAGAACATCCTTCCTGCCTCATGTTTAGTCGCCTCGGTCTCCTGGAAGATCGAGGCAGTTATCATGAGTGCCCTACGGAACGAGCCTGACCCCAGAGCCAACCCTAGTACCCGCCTGTATGTCCCTACAGCAGCTCGGACACAGGTTCTGCAATGGGCCCACTCCTCATTGCTCTCGTGCCATCCAGGCTTTACCCGCACCATAGCGGTTCTGAAGTGGAAGTTCTGGTGGAGCGCCATGGCTCCTGACACCAGAAACTTTATCAAGGCCTGTACCACCTGTGCCAGAAACAAGGCGTCACATCAAGCTCCGGCGGGTCTACTCCAACCACTACCTGTGCCCAGCCACATCGGAGTAGTCCTTGTTAAAGAGGTGTTCAGGATTCATGGCATCCCTGCGGACATCGTGTCAGACCGTGGACCCCAATTAATTTCACAGCTGTGGAAAGCTTTCTCTTCTGCGCTGGGAGCCACGGTGAGCCTGACATCTGGATACCATCCGCAGTCCAACAGGCAAACCAAAAGGGCCAATCAAGACCTGGGAGCTGCTCTACGGTGTGTGTCCACGAAGAACCCTTCTTCCTGGAGCAAGATGCTCACCTGGGTAGAGTGTGCGCCGCCACTGGAAAATCTCTGTTCGAGATTTCATTCGATACCTTCCATCACTCTTTCCAGACTAAGAGGCAGAGATTGCAGTTCCCACCCTCGTCACCCATATGCAGCGCTGCCTCAAGGTCTGGAAGGACACCCGAGCCATGCTCTTGCGCACTGCGGACCGTAATCAGTCCTATGCAGATCGCACCGGCCTACAAACCTGGCAACGAGGTGTGGATCTCCACTAAGGACATTCCTCTTCAATCACGCAAGCTTCAACCCCGATTCATTGGCCCCTTCAAGATTGAATCCATCATCAACCCCTCTGCTGTTAAACTGTCACTCCCCACTTCTTTGAATATTCACCCCACTTTCCATGTTTCCCATGTAAAACCTGTCTCTAACCACCCCTTGTGTCCTCCCGACCCTGCCCCCCCCCTCCCCCTCGTATTATTGATAATCATCCTGCCTACGATGTAGAAAAACTGTTGGACATTCGCCGCAGAGGGCGCGGCTTCCAGTATCTGGTGGACTGGAAGGGATATGCAATGAACTGGGTTGCCCCCAGTTTAATCCTCGATCCGGCCCTCATTTGGGACTTCCATCGAGCCCATCCCGACAAGATCAAGGGACCGCCGGGAGTCGTTCGTTAAGGGGGGGGTACTGTCATGATCCAACTTGTTTGTGCACATTTGTTCATGTTTTCTGCGATCTCGCATTCTCTCTCTCTTTCTTTCTGTCTCCAGCTTCGCTTCCTTCTTGATTATTGTTAACTAATCTACTAATTTACTAACGCTAGTCAAATAATTACTAACACACTAATCTGCTAACTATGTCTCATGTGATTTACTAATTAACTAATTTACTAACGCTAGGATGGGATAATTACTAACAGACTAATGATCTTCGTCTCGTTTTCCCAAGCTGTTCCTAATTTCTCTCTGTTCTCAAGATAAGCGTTTGCACCTGTCTACACCTGCATTTAAGCCAGTGTTTCCCTGGATTTCGACCATTGCCTGTGACACCATTTATGAGACTGCCTTTTCGATTCGGTACCTGTGCTTTGATTGTGGATTTCCTGTGTATGACCATTGCTTGGATATTGATTATGAACTTGAACGCTCCTATTAATAAAAACCCTTGCAAGTTATTTATTATACTCCACGTTTCTGAGTCGTGCATTTTGGGTCCAAACCACCTTGTTCTGTCACATTTACTTCAATTAAAGGGTGGATTCTTCTCATTTTTTCAATGTGAAATTAAGCTAATTCACCAAAAGGTGATTTTTTATAACCCTTTTACTCATCTTTACTCATCTGGAGATAGTATTAATAGCTTTATTTTTATCTGACATGGCACACAAAACATTCACACAACAAAGTATAGGCCAAATGGATCTGTAAGCATGAATAGGAGTCATCATACTCCTGCAGACTATGCCTAATGAATCTTCCAAATGTGAGATGTTTGAGTGAGGTATACTGAATATAGTCTTGCCCCAATGAGGAAAATTATTACTTTAGGCTATATGTTATCTAGTGAGTTCAGTATAAATCTGTCGTAGTTTTGGCAAAGCTGTCAAGGGTGCTGCATGGAAGAAAAAATTTAGTTTCTATGTAGTTGAGCTAATGGTCAAAATTTGGCAAATGTACATTCAATAAGAGATAACGTTTATGTAAGAATCATGTTTAGAAAGGTAGAAAATTAAAGTATGCACATCTGCATCTCTTTAGAGTGGTATTTCTCAAATTTGGTCCTGAGGCCCCCCTGTGTATGCTTGGATTACAATTGTGGTTGGAACAAAAACCAGCATACACAGGGACCAAGTTTGAGAACCACTGCTTTAGAGTATGGGACTGTCTGAGGTATGACTTGCTGTATGCTCATATATACAGTAGGTACACGTGTGATGAATGTATAAAAGGAGGAAAGAAATTAAACTAGAACCAGTACAAAACCAATACCAGTGTAGTGCCAAAATACCCTTCATTGCTGCCTTCTCAGCATACAGGAATACAGCATGCACATACTGTATTCAATGGTTTCATGTGATGTCAGTTCCCCTGTTTGCCACCATGCAAGGTCTTTAATGGTTGGTGAGCTAGAAACAGAGCAGGCGGAAAACTCACCCTTAAACTATTCTTTACTGTCAAAACTTCTCTGTTTACAGAAAATCAAGCAATTCATTAGCTGACTAATAAATGGGCTGTAGCTTATTTTTCCCAATTTTGTTTCGAGATAGCACTGTTTTTCTTTACATCACAAAACTCTGCAGCAAGATCTACTGGTTATTTAAATGCAGCATTTCCTACTCTTTGTTCTCCACGCTTGAACAAAGGGAACAGTCTATTGACTGCATAAAGGTCCATTTTGTGCCCTTTCCTGCTTCAGAATGACAATGCCCCGTGTACAAAGTGGGGACCATACAGAAATGGTTCGTCGAGATCGGTGTGGAAGACCTTCAGTGGCCCTGACCTTAATCCAATCAAATACCTTTTGGGATCAATTGAAAAACCGACTGTGAGCCAGCCTAATTATAGCCAACATCAAGTGCTCAATCTCACAATGCTAGGCCAAATCTCAATGTCCGCCCTGAGCCCTAAGGAGTGAGCCCCCACAGTCTTTGGTTAACGTCACATGCGTGCCCAGCGTAAATGTGTGAGTGCATGAAAGTGCAAGGGCTCGAAATGGTACAAATAAGAGGAATGGGACAGCACTTTGCGATGTTATATGTTGCCTTGACAATGCCTGTCTCGCATGCAAGATGTTTGTGACTCTGTCCACCATGTGTGTCGTTCGTTTGTTTACAATTCTTGAGATGCATTTTCGTTTTTATCACCACAAACACTATGAACTGTGGGTAATTCCCTCAGCAAAGTCTGCAGGATTGCAGACTTGTGGAAAGTCCACATAAAGGGCTCAAAAAGCCAGTGACAGAGCCCTCATCCATTTGCTGATTTTACAGTGGGACAGCCCTGAGGCCTCGCTGACTTATCAGGAACGTGCCCCAAAGTCTATGAGGGTGTGAGGGCGGACACTGAGATTGGGCCCTAGTGTTTCCCCTTCAATAGCCTACATTAGGCCCGCCCTGCATACAGAGTTTGCGCGCCACCTAAAAATATAAAATGGCAATGCCATTGTTTGAAAACTAATAAAATAATCTATAGAAAATTGGTTTGCGCAAGCGTTTGGATTCCCCTCGGTTAGTAGACCACCTCCAAGTAAGAAATTACAGTGTTTTCACTGGCGGTGATCTCACTAAGATAGGCTGCTTGACCACGGGAAGACGAGCAGATTTGTTTACGTTACCTCCAGAAAGCGAATAACTAACCTAGCTAAATGATAATGTCATCTTCAGCTAATAAGAGGAGCTTGCCACCAAAAAAAAGGCCAGTTAAAGATCTCATCTTTCTTCCATGTAAATAAACAAGATTGGGGAGAATGGTGACAGTGGAAGCTGTTCTGATAACACAGGAACCAACACGAATGATAATGGTGCGGGCTGTCACCAGAGGCTCTATCTTGACGATCTTATTGCATGGTCTAAAACTCATGGCTCAAGTACATTTAGGGCATGTCCAACTCCACTTTTGCTAGTTAGACGGTGTATTATTTGAGAGCAAAGGACGGAGCAAGGCTCAAATGGGCTGAACTTAGTCTTTTCATTAATTATAGGTGTGTCATAGGAATAACGTACAATAAACCAATCAGAATGTCATCTCATATTCCCTTTAAAAGCCACCTGCGTTTGCATCTTGGTGGGTTGGTAATATGATAGTGAATAGTAAGATTGTGAAAAGAGCAATTTACGGCTGGTGAAACAAACCTGCTTGTGCATTAGTTAAAGTGCGCATGCAGAAAACATCTGAATTAACTGTGTAATGTGCTGCAAATTTGTTTTCGTTTCCAATTGTTGATTTTTTTTTTTGCTTAATTAGACTCTTAGTTCTCTTTAAAATCATTTTGTTCAGTTATGGAATAACAGGTGAAATCAGTGGGGTTTTAATTGCTGAAAGTATGGAAACCTGGTCACTGTCATTAAAAAAATATAAAGGTAGAAGAATAGGGTTAAAAATCCAGTTAAACTGGTGAAATTTAAATTAATCTCCATTTTTTAACCATATTGAAAAAACCTTACGCACAACGAATCCCCGGGACCGTAGCTTAGGCTATTTGAAAAACACAATGCAATATTCACTGGACAAGGTTTTGAAAATTTTTCAGTCAAAACCATTCAATTTACTTACAAGCTGTAGATTGTAATGTAGATTGATTGTAATGTAGATTGAGAACTGTATTGTAATGTACCATCAGTCTATGATCCAATGGCAATTCGCAGATCGCAGCATGACATAGGTGTTATCAGCCAAGTTTTTAATGGATAGCCAATGTCCCCAAACAGAAGATTTCAGGAAGATAACAAGAACTATTGGCCAATATAGAGTCACAGTTTGATCCAGGATAATTTGCGAATACATGTGTAACCTTAAACGTAGCATCGTAAGTCGCCTGGTTGTTGATGGCATGGGCTCCCTTATGTTTCACATATATAAGAGCGTTCTCTGCTGGGGCAAAACCCAAGAAAATCCAAAGTTTGCCTCATGAACTCCTGTTTTACCCATTCTTGGTTGACAGATGTGATGGGGACTTGAATGTATTCATTGCATATAATGATAGAAGTTTGTTAAAACCTGGCGGGATAAATGCAATTTAAGGCAGCATTCCCCTTCGCTGAGACAGGTATGTGGTCATTGACCGATGGACCCTTTTATTATGATGCATTTTTGATAAACACAATATTAATATTTCATATTGTAATCTTGATATTTTTATGCATGTTTTGTGCACGCCCCTGTGTATAAGAGACAGGAGGAGGGTGTACTCGCGTTGTGCATACACCTATGTAGATGCATATTACTTCATATTAATATCTAATATCTTAATATTGCGCCGTTAAAGTAATACTGAAACAACAGCGACATGAAAGCACAACTGAAGTTTGGTAGAACTTTGGGTTGTGTAGTTACCTGGCCATAATATGAGTCCAAATGGTTGTGAAATATGTTCATTAGTTGCTCTGTGCTCCCCTGGGGTGATAAGAATAAGGTATTTGTCGCTCTCCATTCACTTCTATGGATCAGCTTAAACAGTCTCAAAATGACACTTCTAGCACGTATACGACCGGGAAAGAAGCGTTATAGCAGCAACTCCATATTAATGCCCATGATTTTGGAATGCGACCTTGGACAAGCAGGTGTCCATATACTTGCCATGTAGCCATGTAGTGTAGATTGAGACCAATGTTAAATGTGAAGGTTCAATGTTGAGGTTCTCTCAATGCTCAAGAGCCATATATTACAAACCCCAATTCCAAAACGAGCCTCAAATCATCACTCTGCTGTCAGATATGCAGTAGATATGGATGGATCACTTGAAGGGTTGTTTCTCTGATTTATTTCTCCATAGAGTTCAATAGGAAAATGAGTCAGGTGATCCATCCATATCTACTGCATATCTGACAGCAGAGTGATGGTTTGAGGCTCGGTTGATACCTCAGACCCTTGATGACTTACAGCCATTTAGCCAACCATGGGTTCCATACTATTCCCATGTAATTTACAGCTTAATCTATTCCCACCCCCCAATTCCCATAGAGATCCATTCAAATGCAGAGAGGTTATAGTATCGCTTGTAGGAGTACAGAAAATAAGATATCAAGAGTTTTTTTATCCTTTTATACCCAGTCATGATAGCATCACCTGTTTACCTGTGGAATGTTCCAAACAGGTGTTTTTTTAACTTCCCAGTCTTTTTTTTGCCCCTGCCCCAACTTTTTTTGGAAGGTGTTGCAGGCATCAAATTCAGAATTAGCATATATTTACAAAAATAAAGTTGATAAGCTAAAACATTACATATCTTTCTTTGTACTGTTTTCAATTAAATATATGTAAAAGAAAATGTACAAATCACTGCTTTCTGCTTTTATGAGCATTTCACATACTGTCCCAACTATTTTGGAATTGGGGTTTGTACAATGCATTATTACAATGAGAGTTTCCTCACACAGTCAGTGCCATAACTGTTACTCTGCCCTGCCGCTCTTGTCCCCATGCAGACGTGGGGCCGTCGTCCGTTTGGACTTAGTGAAGTGGGTCTCTGTCTTTGAGGTGAAGCACCGGGTATAGGAGAGCCATGGTGACCTTCCAGGAGCCTCAGGTCTCCAGCTCCATGCAGCTGCCCTTCTCCATTCAGCCTCCACTGTCGCCGGGACTCCGGCGGAAGCAGCTGCTGTGGAAGAACGCAGTCAAGCACATCATCAGCCAGAAGGAGCTGTCGCAGCACGTCGGCGTGGAGCCTGCCCGCAAAATTCTCATAACCGATGCCTACATCAATGAGATCAACAAGCAGATCCGCAGCAAGGCCTCAAGGGGCGGGGGCTATGGCAAGCGGCGGCCGTCCATGGCACGCGTCCACCCCAGCCACGAGCGATCCTCCACCAGCACTCAGTGCAGCACCGACTACATCAGCGACTCCGACTTCTTCGTCAGCTGGGGCTCCACCGTGAAGGGCGTCTACCTGCCCACGCTGCAGCACACCTTCAAGTCCCGCCACCTGGAGAAGCTCTACCAGCACTACTCGTCCCGGCAGCGTCGGATGTCCCTTGTCGTCACCAATGCCCTCGACATAGTCGCTAAGCTCCACATCGTCCTCATCTACCTGGTGGTGGCCCCGGAGGCGGCCGACTCGGTGAGGGGCTGGCTGACGGGGCTCTTCATGGCCCTGGGTATGGTCCTGTGTATGCTGGTACTGACCTGCAAAAGGATTTTGTCACCCCAGTACCTGCGGTATGTGGGTGTGGCCAGCTGGCTCTCCCAGACGGTGCAGATGCTTGGTGGGCTGGCCTACGGGCTGGAGAGCGATCAATCCTGGTACGTCCTCTTCTCCCTCTTCACCACCTACACCTTTCTCCCACTGCCCCTGCTCTGGTCCATCTGTGCGGGGTCTCTCACCTCTGCCCTGCACCTCCTGGTGGTCACCATAGGCCACTACAACGACACAGCTCTGTTCAGAAAGGTGAGTGATAGGTCAACTGTGGTACAGCACGGGGCTTCAGACTCAGTCCTGCTTTTCATTCTAAGTACAACTGTAACCCCTGGATTGTAAAAAGTTTTTAATTCTTCTTAAACAGACGCTTTTAATATCAGTTTAAAGAGGATTAGCCCTATTGAGTGCACATTAGGTGAGAAATACCTATGCAAAAAACTTGATTTACTTGATTAAATTATAGACTGACAACGACAAAGTCAATGACAAAGAAAATGGCAACAAACCAAATTTACACTATTTATTTTCAAGAAACTTAACTGACAAATACCAGCATTCACAGGGTGATCCTGGGACAGTTTGGAAATTCCCAGTGTAGTGCAGTGGTTCCTAAACTATGGGTTGGGACCTGTTGGTGGGTGGTGGGAGAGGGTTGTGAGATGACATATTATACACTTTCCATTGACATTCACAGAAGTTAAAGTAAACAGAAATAGCATGCACTGCACTGGTTGCAGTGCACATGTTGTTGATTTGACATACTGTATAGTTTTCATGCCATTTTTGACCATATGACATGCTATATTTTAATAAAACGCGGGCCACAGAAAATGTATATGCTCATTAAGAGGGTCATTAGCTGAAAATGTTTGGGAACCACTGGTGTAGTGCAGGGATTCCTAA
>CM040395.1:109886875-109947761 GCA_022702515.1 Ilyophis sp. 1 JC-2022
TCCCTTTGTTCAAGCGTGGAGAACAAAGAGTAGGAAATGCTGCATTTAAATAACCAGTAGATCATGCTGCAGAGTTTTGTGATGTAAAGAAAAACAGTGCTATCTCGAAACAAAATTGGGAAAAATAAGCTACAGCCCATTTATTAGTCAGCTAATGAATTGCTTGATTTTCTGTAAACAGAGAAGTTTTGACAGTAAAGAATAGTTTAAGGGTGAGTTTTCCGCCTGCTCTGTTTCTAGCTCACCAACCATTAACTACTTAGTGCAGATAGTCTATTTTGGCTCGCCTGCGAGACAGTTTTACGCAACTGAGACACGCGTTGCTCCTGCAGCCAAACTATTAGTGGAAAACCCAAACGCGGTATTTTAACTTTATTGGTAGACGATTCGCGACGATTTCTGGCCAATGCGTAGTTTCTAAGTGTCACTATCTTTCCGTAGCAAGTCCATTTAACAAGCACTCCCCACCCAGCCTATACCTACCCATGCGTGACATAGTGGGCAATAGCGTCTATGTTGGGAGTTCATAAATATATGTATTCATCATATAATATCAGAATTCCGTCCAGCAACCAGATAAACCTACCAATAGCCCGACCGTATGCAAATACAGCGGTGCAAATCGCTGCTCAATCAATACCGACATAAACAAGTGAAATCATACAATGCCATTCTACTATCAATATCTGCTATTAAATATGGAATTCGTGTGCAATCCTCCCGTGGATTTAAGCGTAGATATGTCCCTTTCAAGATTCTGTGGTCATTTATTGTCTTGGACAATCCGTTTGAAAAATACACAGCGCATTGGAACACTATTAGACAAACGAAACTATCTCTGCGTAACCCCCCCTCCCTGATAGCACTGCTGTGACGCTTTCAATTTTATTCTGGTTTGATCGACAATTGTTTTATCCAATAGAAGGCACGACAAGCTTCCCAAAAGTAATTTACATGTGTAATTGAAAGCTTGGATTAACTATTTAAGGGCGAGCGTAACTGCAATACTTGTTATATCACGACAACTTTACGCGGGCATGCGCAGATGACGCATTTGGTTTGACGCGTTTGGTATGACGCAGTTGGTCTTACGCAATAAAACGGCGCGCAACTTTGAAGAGACTTTTTAGTACTTTTCCCCCGAAGTCGGTCAGAAGAGGACAACAACAGAGATTCTTCTAATCCCTGTAGCATAGATTCTGTGGAAGAGGTGCCTATCAATATGGGGAAGATATCCTCCTCGACATGTAAGTATTACTGCTTGTAATATTTTGAGTATATACATTCGTTTTTCCACTGCGTGCTATATTTTTGTATTTGCATCGGTCGTAATAGACCACTGTTAGCCTGCTAATAATGCTGAACATATTTGCAAACACACTTTTTCAGACTCCACCTTGAATAACTACATGTATACGGCAAATTATATAGTACGTTCTTTCCGTTTATTTGTTATTTTCTATTTGGTTTAGCTATCTCATAGCTTAGAATGTATAGCTGACTGTATTCGGTTGATGACTAGCGATAGCTTCTACGTTGTGAGAAAGTAGCGCTTTCGTGACTTAGCTTCGTAGATTGTGTCTATGACCTTCAATATGCACTTATTGTACGTCGCTTTGGATAAACGCGTCTGCCAAATAACTGTAATGTATTGATACTATTGTGTTCGTGACGTTCCCGTAGTGGCTCGTGGTGGCCTGCTTTGTTAGAATTCATAGCATTCACAATGAAATAGCGTATTTTAGCGCTGTTCTGTTTGGTTGCTCAGTCGTAAGTTATAAACTCCTCAAAAAAAGTTCGGAAACGTTATTTCGGTCGATTATTCCTCCCCTTTAATAATACCAATTGGTATTGTATTTTATATCGTTGGAAAGCCTGATTAGTCACCTTTACAACGAGGTACAACTTGTAAGGATCGTGCATTCGTGGAATGAGCAACACAGCTAACCGTGTGGGTAGCGGCCCAACAAAATGTGCCAAAATCCCCTGCAATATTCTTCTGTTGGTATTCACTCTCGTTTTGAGTTGCTTGGTGGACTGGATGATTGCACTCTCCCACAGTAATAAGGAACAAACAACACATATTGGCCATTTTTACACTTTATTCATTTTACACTGTCAGGGACCTCAGTAGCGTGTGGAAGATCCATACGCAGCCACAACAGCTTGGCACCTCCTCCTCATGCTGGTCACCAGCCTGGTCACACACTGCTGTGGGATGGCATCCCATTCCATCCCACTGGCATACACCTGCCAGCACTTGAAGCTCAAAACGAGAGTGAATACCAACAGAAGAATATTGCAGGGCATTTAGGCACATTTTTTTGGGCCGCTACCCACACGGTTAGCTGTGTTGCTCATTCCACGAATGCATGATCCTTACAAGTTGTACCTCGTTGTAAAGGTGACTAATCAGGCTTTCCAACGATATAAAATACAATACCAATTGGTATTATTAAAGGGGAGGAATAATCGACCGAAATAACGTTTCCAAACTTTTTTTGAGGAGTTTATTTTATGCCTCGATTTGCCGTGAAGCTAGAACATTGGTAGTGTTTTCCGATATTATTGTATTGTATTGTAATTTCTTTGTGCATAATGTACTCTATGGGGTATTAGTATATCCATGGGTGATGCTTTTCACTTAGGGAATGGAAAATATGTATTCAAATGTACTGTGTCCAGATGTGTGCAAGATGAATGTAAAATAAATAAATAACATAAAAAAGCAACAGTTGTGAAACACACTACAGAGTAATGCCATCCTAGAGCACGCAACAAAATATAACATAATGTAGCATACAGAAGAAAGTGTTTACTGAAGTACAAGAGTGAATGATTTCATATTTAGCTGTGTGTACCACAGTGTTATAATGCTTCTGCATTATGTAATTTGTTCCTATAACATGCTTGACCCTCCACCTCTGCCACTCCAGCAGTGCCCTCTACTGTTCAGAGTGAAGCCACTGCAGGACCAGATCCTTCCAGCATACTGAAGACCGTGCCATTGATGAGTGCATGTTGCCCACGAAGGCACCGCACAGGATGAAGCAGTATATGAAGGATAATGGTGAAAAAATGGCACACTTGGCATCAAACACTGAACTGAAACTGTGCAATATCAATGTTTTCATCCATTAAGTGATCGTAAGGTAAAATGTATATGCTTTATAAAGGACAAAAGGCTTTTTAATAATTTCTCGGAGAGGTTTTGGGTAGGTTATTGGACACCTAGATATCCACCCCCCTGTACTGATCCAAAATAATTCCCACATGAAAATGATAAAAAGGTGAGTTAAATGAGTCAAAACGGTTGATTTGCACTGAAATGTATGATTAGTTTAAGATTTACAGCTATTCACATTTTAGCCAATTTGGATAGGTTTGGAGACCCTGGGTACATCAGGCTACACTGCTTACATTTCGTGTCATAGATCTTTAGTAGTTCTGTATATCACCCTGCGATTATTGAATGCTTGTGGACAAGGAGTTTATGATCCAGGAAATGTGTAGTTTTACCTGTTTCACTTATGTACCTCTCAGTATTTTGAAGAAATATATATTTTGTAGCATTTTTAGCAAAGTTTTGCTTGCATTTCCGGCACTTTATTTTGACCTTAAATTATGAAAATAAACAAATCTAAGTTTGTACAAAAAATGGTACACCGGTTTTGTTTCATTTAAGCCATTTACCAAGTTTATGTGATGCTCACACCTGGAGTTATAAAGCCTTAAACAGAGTACCCCCATGATTGACCAAATATGCCATCTGCACTAAGGGGTTAAAGACCTTGCATTGTGGCAAACAGGGGAACTGACATCACATGAAACCATTGAATACAGTATGTGCATGCTGTATTCCTGTATGCTGAGAAGGCAGCAATGAAGGGTATTTTGGCACTACACTGGTATTGGTTTTGTACTGGTTCTAGTTTAATTTCTTTCCTCCTTTTATACATTCATCACACGTGTACCTACTGTATATATGAGCATACAGCAAGTCATACCTCAGACAGTCCCATACTCTAAAGCAGTGGTTCTCAAACTTGGTCCCTGTGTATGCTGGTTTTTGTTCCAACCACAATTGTAATCCAAGCATACACAGGGGGGCCTCAGGACCAAATTTGAGAAATACCACTCTAAAGAGATGCAGATGTGCATACTTTAATTTTCTACCTTTCTAAACATGATTCTTACATAAACGTTATCTCTTATTGAATGTACATTTGCCAAATTTTGACCATTAGCTCAACTACATAGAAACTAAATTTTTTCTTCCATGCAGCACCCTTGACAGCTTTGCCCAAACTACGACAGATTTATACTGAACTCACTAGATAACATATAGCCTAAAGTAATAATTTTCCTCATTGGGGCAAGACTATATTCAGTATACCTCACTCAAACATCTCACATTTGGAAGATTCATTAGGCATAGTCTGCAGGAGTATGATGACTCCTATTCATGCTTACAGATCCATTTGGCCTATACTTTGTTGTGTGAATGTTTTGTGTGCCATGTCAGATAAAAATAAAGCTATTAATACTATCTCCAGATGAGTAAAGATGAGTAAAAGGGTTATAAAAAATCACCTTTTGGTGAATTAGCTTAATTTCACATTGAAAAAATGAGAAGAATCCACCCTTTAATTGAAGTAAATGTGACAGAACAAGGTGGTTTGGACCCAAAATGCACGACTCAGAAACGTGGAGTATAATAAATAACTTGCAAGGGTTTTTATTAATAGGAGCGTTCAAGTTCATAATCAATATCCAAGCAATGGTCATACACAGGAAATCCACAATCAAAGCACAGGTACCGAATCGAAAAGGCAGTCTCATAAATGGTGTCACAGGCAATGGTCGAAATCCAGGGAAACACTGGCTTAAATGCAGGTGTAGACAGGTGCAAACGCTTATCTTGAGAACAGAGAGAAATTAGGAACAGCTTGGGAAAACGAGACGAAGATCATTAGTCTGTTAGTAATTATCCCATCCTAGCGTTAGTAAATTAGTTAATTAGTAAATCACATGAGACATAGTTAGCAGATTAGTGTGTTAGTAATTATTTGACTAGCGTTAGTAAATTAGTAGATTAGTTAACAATAATCAAGAAGGAAGCGAAGCTGGAGACAGAAAGAAAGAGAGAATGCGAGATCGCAGAAAACATGAACAAATGTGCACAAACAAGTTGGATCATGACAGTACCCCCCCCTTAACGAACGACTCCTGGCGGTCCCTTGATCTTGTCGGGATGGGCTCGATGGAAGTCCCAAATGAGGGCCGGATCGAGGATTAAACTGGGGGCAACCCAGTTCATTGCATATCCCTTCCAGTCCACCAGATACTGGAAGCCGCGCCCTCTGCGGCGAATGTCCAACAGTTTTTCTACATCGTAGGCAGGATGATTATCAATAATACGAGGGGGAGGGGGGGGCCGGGGTCGGGAGGGCACAAGGGGTGGTTAGAGACAGGTTTTACATGGGAAACATGGAAAGTGGGGTGAATATTCAAAGAAGTGGGGAGTGACAGTTTAACAGCAGAGGGGTTGATGATGGAGTCAATCTTGAAAGGGCTAATAAATCGGGGTTGAAGCTTGCGTGATTGAAGAGGAATGTCCTTAGTGGAGATCCACACCTCGTTGCCAGGTTTGTAGGCCGGTGCGATCTGCATAGGACTGATTACGGTCCGCAGTGCGCAAGAGCGTGGCTCGGGTGTCCTTCCAGACCTTGAGGCAGCGCTGCATATGGGTGACGAGGGTGGGAACTGCAATCTCTGCCTCTTAGTCTGGAAAGAGTGATGGAAGGTATCGAATGAAATCTCGAACAGAGATTTTCCAGTGGCGGCGCACACTCTACCCAGGTGAGCATCTTGCTCCAGGAAGAAGGGTTCTTCGTGGACACACACCGTAGAGCAGCTCCCAGGTCTTGATTGGCCCTTTTGGTTTGCCTGTTGGACTGCGGATGGTATCCAGATGTCAGGCTCACCGTGGCTCCCAGCGCAGAAGAGAAAGCTTTCCACAGCTGTGAAATTAATTGGGGTCCACGGTCTGACACGATGTCCGCAGGGATGCCATGAATCCTGAACGCCTCTTTAACAAGGACTACTCCGATGTGGCTGGGCACAGGTAGTGGTTGGAGTAGACCCGCCGGAGCTTGATGTGACGCCTTGTTTCTGGCACAGGTGGTACAGGCCTTGATAAAGTTTCTGGTGTCAGGAGCCATGGCGCTCCACCAGAACTTCCACTTCAGAACCGCTATGGTACGGGTAAAGCCTGGATGGCACGAGAGCAATGAGGAGTGGGCCCATTGCAGAACCTGTGTCCGAGCTGCTGTAGGGACATACAGGCGGGTACTAGGGTTGGCTCTGGGGTCAGGCTCGTTCTGTAGGGCACTCATGATAACTGCCTCGATCTTCCAGGAGACCGAGGCGACTAAACATGAGGCAGGAAGGATGTTCTCAGGAGTGTCTTTCTCCGAATAAATGTCAAATCGCCTGGAAAGGGCGTCAGGCTTGATGTTCTTGGAACCAGGTTGGTAGTTCAGGGTAAAATTAAATCTCCCGAAGAACAGAGTCCACCTGGCTTGGCGAGAGTTCAGTCTCTTAGCGGTCTGGAGGTAGGCTAAGTTCTTGTGGTCCGTCCAAACGATGAATGGCACTTCGGACCCCTCGAGCCAGTGTCTCCACTACTCCAATGCCATCTTGACGGCGAGGAGTTTGCGGTTGCCAACGTCGTAATTCCTCTCCGCAGGGGAAAGTTTGCGCGAGAAGAAAGCACAAGGGTGTAGACGGTTGTTGGCAAGAAAAACTTGGGAAAGTACTGCTCCCACCCCAGAGTCAGAGGCATCCGTCTCTACCACAAACTGGCGGGTGGGGTCTGGGTGGATGAGGATGGGTGCAGAGGCGAATCCCAGGAAGTGTTGGAAGTTGTTTACGAGTCGCAGGCGTGGGCCAGTCAGTGACCGCCTGAATCTTCTTGGGATCCACTCGCGTCTGCCCTCTCTCCAGAATAAAGCCCAGGAACTCCACAGTGTCGGAGTGGAACACACACTTCTCGGACTTGACAAACAGTTTGTTCTCCAAAATTTTTTGGAGAACCTGTCTTACATGGTCTTGATGTTCCTTGATGTTCTTGGAATGGATGAGGATGTCGTTAAGGTATACAAATACAGTTCAGCCCAAAAAGTCACGGAGCACGTCATTAATGAGGGCCTGGAAGACGGCTGGGGCTTAGTAAGGCCGAAAGGCATGACCAGGTATTCAAAGTGTCCCGGGGGGTATTGAATGCCATCTTCCACTCCTCCCCCTCCCGAATACACACTAAGTGATATGCGTTTCGTAGGTCGAGCTTGTTGTAGACAGTGGTGTCGTGGAGTGGGTGGAAGGCTGAGTCAATGAGTGGTAATGGGTATTTGTTCTTTATGGTGATTTTGTTAAGCCCTCTGTAGTCGATGCATGGACGCAGGGTGCCATCTTTCTTCTGGACGGTGGAATGAGTCCATTGGCGAGGCAGTCTTAAATATAGGTCTCCATAGCCTCTCTCTTCGGCTTGGATACGTTGTAGAGATGGCTGGACAGGAGCGTGGAACTGGGTAGCAGCTCGATGGCGCAGTCATATGCTCAGTGTGGAGGGAGGGTCTGGGCCTGGGTCTTACTGAAAACAACCCCAAGGTCATGGTAGGTAGTGTGAACGATCTTCAGGGAGGGTGGGAGGATTTGGCATGAGGTACTGGTGCCCTCAGCAGGTGTAGGAGTGGATTTCAGGCAGGCTTAGTGACACTCACGGCTCCAGGCTTGTATATTGCTGGTGTTCCAGTCGATGGTGGGGTTGTGTTTCTGTAACCATGGTAGTCCAAGAATGAGGGGGTCATGTGGTGAGTGGATAACCTTGAACTGTATTTCCTCCTGGTGGTTGCCGGAGATAATTAACTGGAGGGGTATAGTGATCTTGCTCATGCAGAAGGGCTTTACATCAATAGACAGGGCGTATACTGGTCTGTCCAGAGGCAAGGTCGAAATGTCTAGATCCTTGACCATCCCATCGTCAATTAGGTTGGAGTCAGCTCCAGAATCAATCAGGGACCAAACTTGGATCTTTTCTCTTCTTTCAGGCAAATGGAAGGTGGCAGAGAAGTAGGGTCGATGATTGTCCTTGGGGGCTTGGGCTTGACTCGTTAGGGATCTCACTCTAACAGCAGGATCTGACCTCTTAGGCCGTAGGGTGCACTGTTCGAGAGAGTGCCCTTGCTAGCCACAGTAGTAGCAGGAACCGGTCTCCCTCCGACGCTTGCGTTCTTCAGGCGTGATTTTTATTCTGGCTCGAGAGAGATCCATGGACTTGTCACCCTCGACCTGCTTCAACATAGGAGAGAGGCATGGTTGTGGGTTGGAGTAGGGTTGCCAGGTAGTGCGTCGTGGGTTCTGTCTTTCGGTATGGCGTTGACGAGACCGGTTGTCCATCCGAATGACAGCACAGATGAGTGGGTCAAGTTGGGTGATGGGTTCACGGTTTGCTAGCTCATCCTTGAGCTCCTCATTGAGGCTGGCTCGGAACAGGTCAGCCAGAGCCGCATCATTCCACTGGGTCGCAGCGGCGAGAGAGATGCGCTCTTCCCTCCTTGGCGTAGCGCGAGCAGCCTTTGAGAAGGTTGTTGATCCGTGGAGGTGTGTTCGAAAACCTTGCGAATCTCCCGGACGAATTTGGGATAACTGGTAAAGAAGGATCCCCCGGACCACCGGGCTGAAGCCCAGTCCAAGGCCCTCCCCTTCAAGCCTCCTCATCTCCGCACAAAGCTCTCTTATCTCCAGCCGGAGTTCAGCAATCCCCTGGGCATGCTGCTGCACGATGGCGCCTTGGGTCTGCAAAGCGTGGCGAATAGCGTTTGAGTCTGCTGGGTCCATGCTGGCGAAATTGTTCTGTGACAGAACAAGGTGGTTTGGACCCAAAATGCACGACTCAGAAACGTGGAATATAATAAATAACCCGCAAGGGTTTTTATTAAGAGGAGCATTCAAGTTCGTAATCAATATCCAAGCAATGGTCATGGTCGAAATCCAGGGAAACACTGGCTTAAATGCAGGTGTAGACAGGTGCAAACGCTTAGCCTGAGAACAGAGAGAAATTAGGAACAGCTTGGGAAAACGAGACGAAGATCATTAGTCAATTAGTCTGTTAGTAATTATCCCATCCTAGCGTTAGTAAATTAGTTAATTAGTAAATCACATGAGACATGGTTAGCAGATTAGTGTGTTAGTAATTATCTGACTAGCGTTAGTAAATTAGTAGATTAGTTAACAATCATCAAGAAGGAAGCGAAGCTGGAGACAGAAAGAAAGAGAGAATGCGAGATCGCAGAAAACATGAACAAATGTGCACAAACAAGTGGGATCATGACAGTAAATTTATTATGAGAAAAAAAAAAACCATCAAAAAATATTTATTTTTAACAAAACTATGTGTGCCACAATTATTGGCACCCCTGAATTTATATATAGAATAAAGTAATCATTTTTTATATTTGGTTGCATATCCTTTGCATGCCATGACTTCCTGATGTCTGTGATGTCCGGGTTGCTTTTGTACAGATAAATGCCATGGCAGGCTAAACAAGCCTTTAACCATCACTCTGCTGCCAGAAATACAGTAGATATGGAAGGATCACTTTAAGGGTTGTTTCTCCTGACAGATTTTCCTATTGAACTCTATGGAAAAATAAGTCAGGAGAAGAAACCCTTCAAGTTATCCATCCATATCTACTGTATTTCTGGCAGCAGAGTGATGGTTAAAGGCTTGTTTAATACATCAGACCCTTGATGACTTAGAGCCACTTAGCCAACCATGTGTTCTATATTGTTCCAGTGTAATTTACAGCTAAATCTTGTCTCACCCCCCAATTCCCATAGAGATCAATTCAAATGCAGAGCTGTTATAGTATCGCTTGTAAGAGTACCAGCAAATAAGATATCAAGAGCCTTTTGATGTTGTTGGGTCACAGACATCATAAAGTCATGGCATGCAAAGGATATGCAACCAAATATAACAAATATGGCTTTTCTACCACATTTAATTTAGCGTGTTCAATACTTTTTTCCTGTGTCATTTCACTTTATTGCACATAACTTTTTTAAAGAATTGGAACGTTACAATTTCTTTAGCTGTGTAGTTTTATTGAGTTAATACCAATGTCTGGTAAAAATCTCATGTGAATAGCTACATTGGAAATATGTTTGATAATAAAATTGTTGACGTGTCCAATACTTATTTCCCCCATTGTATATATATATATATATATATATATATATATATATATATGCACACACATACACGCACACATGCATGTGTCCATCATAGATTACTTCATCACCATGGGGAAGAGGGCTTTACCATACATGAGGTCAAGTATTTGCAACCTGACAATCAGGATTATCAGGGTTGAATTGAGCTGGGACAAGTACATCCATCCGTAAAACAGATAAAGCAGCCTATAGAGGGGCAAGATCCCTGTATACGTCCCTGACACCTTCAGTATAAAAAAATGACAAAGTCAGTAACATTAACCACATTAACTACTTTATCCAGGCACACCAACATGGCTGCTGCTTCATCTGGCAGGTTTTTGACGTCTCTCTAATGTTTTGCCTCAGTAACGGCAGTCAGTTGTCAGTATTTATCCAATTAGGAACATGAAACAAGTACGAAAAGTGCTGTGAGTAATATGAATAATTAATCGCAGATTATTTATTTACTACTTTTCCACAGTGGTACAACAAAACTGGCCGAAGCAGAAACCAGTCAAGACAGCCAATCAGACATTCACTTGGAATGTAAGGGGCTGGGCTGTCCATGAATGCTCTCAATACAATCAAACTGAATGAGTTGTGAGATTTGAGCCACCACAAAGTCATTAACACAGGAACAATCTACTGTAAAATACCCCAGGGATATTCATGGTGTGCCCCACCGTATCGACATGATGTCAATACGATAGAACACTTGCCTACTACAGCAGGGAAAGGCACCTCTGGTCCTGGAGAGTCAGTAATTGTTCTGGATTTTGTTCCATTTGAGCTTGATTTCACAGTTTGATCTATTAAGAGTCAGAGTCTGACTATTCAGTCTGACTGGTGAAATGCTGACTGCCTACAAAACATGGTCATCTGTGTTCTTTAACCTTAATAATGTTATGTAGCTAGGTGTTTTGCCAGAGAAAAAAAACAAACATTTCTGGCACACCAGAACCAGAGATGCATACCGCTACCAGTTTTCTCCACTGCTTTAGGCCACATTAACATGATCTAGGACAATCTAGTCTCCTGCATAATCTATGCTATGATGTCTGATACAGACTTGTAATAAATAACATTAACTGTAAAAAACACAAGGGTGTTAGATTAAATAATATACAGTAAGTTCCATCAATGTGTCCTTTGAATATATATCCATTGTTTTTCTAAAGGTTACATGTATTAAGACATTAATGAACCTGCACATTTTGCGGGGCATGATTCCGACCTACACAACCTGGCTACGAATTTATATAAACAGAAAATAGGATAATAAATACACAGCCTGGTAGTGAAATAGAATACATTGCAAATATTCATACTTGCTTTAATAGCTCAGATTCAATACAATAAATTATATAGCTGGCTGCATGCTAGATACAGACAGAACTATACTTACCTAGTGTACTATCTATGCAAATCCATGGCAGATGCCCAAATCCCGATCCTGATCCACAGAATGCAAAATACTGAGCCAAAATAGTGAAGCTGTGTACCCACACACAGGATTTCAGGGGTGGGCTTTCCCTCAGTCTGGTGTTTCAGTGGTCTGTATATCTAAAGTCATTATAAATCCCAGTGCTAAATTCCACTTAAAGAATAGACTGCTTGAGGAAGTCATCTCCCCATTAACCAACGTGCTGTTGCTGTTGTGCTCATTCCAGTTTATTTTTTACTTTTTTGGTGAGCGGCGTGGGTAGGAATTTCCCCTTTGCTCTGTTCGGAGCCAGCAATCTTTTCCAGAAGATTATAGGCAGGGGCTTGCGCTCGATTGTGAAATCCTCTCACCGGCAGGTAAAGAATGGAGTCCCTGGACAGATGGTGACGATATTCTGTTGACCCCTTGGTAATTAGGTGGATTGGAGGCCCCAGGGTCCAGAGCACTTCTGGAAGAAGATGCAAAGGAGTCTAAAGCTGGAACTGCAGCTACAGACAACCACCAGGCCTGTCCCAGCAGCCAAATGAAGGATTCAAATAGGATTACTTAGTCAGCAACAACTGTCACTTTCTATAGGGCCCTGTTGATACTGACGCCAACTAGCAAGCCTGTGTATGGATTGAGAGTCAAGCTTGCACAAGCTACTCAATCGTAGCCTGTTAAATGCCTGGAAACATGCAGTAATAAAATATATGACTTTTGGAGAGCATATAGATCCATCTGTGGATTCCGCATTCACAGGACACTGCTTATCTGTACAAAATTTTGCAGGAGGGTAAACCCTACTATCATCCCGGCATAACAAATGACTATGCAATGTACTAACAGAACTGTCGGTCATTCTGTTATGTTCCATTATTAGCAACGTTTTGAATATAAGCAATATAAGATTGGTATGCAGCACTCACCAACTGATGTTGGGATTTTCAATCAATCTCTTAGACTGTAACTGTATTAGCTTGTTTTGAATTCTCATTGTTACAAAAAATTTATAATTCAAACACGCCCCCCCCCCCCCAAAGTACATTTGTAGACCTATCCCACTTTCTCCATACACTTGGGTGGGGGCAAAATGCATGTAGCCAGTTGCTGTTTTTTTTCATTCTGCAGTCCTGATCTGCAGTTATTGTGCCACGGGCAGACTGCAGGCACATAACCAATCAGAGGAGTTGCTAAAACAGATGGGCAGCACCTTGGCGAAATCAACCCTCCCTGGGTGATTCTTTGGCCAATTATGCTCCGCCCCAATCATGACATCAGAATTGGCACGGTCTACATTTAATCCATGAAGCACTTCAATGCGCTGACAGTTAGTGCTTCCACGTGCCAGGATGCATCATGTTGGCCTAAAAGACATTAAAATACTGCATTGTATGACAATACAAACATTCCTGAAAATAACCTTGCATTGCTTCATTGTATATTTCATGCATTAAAATTGTCAAAGCAAAAGGTTTATTAGCACACGCACCTACTGCTAGCTTTGATCACCCACCACAACATTGCTATTGTTGGGTGTTGGCAGTGAGAGATGATCTGATTGGCTGACCTCAAAGCAGAGAGTGAGAGAGAGCTCTAGGGATTTGGATGGCTGAGCGGGTCAGCTGATTCAGGGTGTATCGGGTATAATCTGGATAAAGTGCTGGCCACTGAACCAGCTAATTGTGTCCGCTGCACACAAGGCCAGAGAGTAACCCACCGAAGCCATCTGTCCTCCACATAACCCAATAAATGACAACAAAACACAGCTGATGTGGCACTTGGCAGACTTCCTTCATAGGCTTAAACAGAGGAGGAACAATTCAAGAATGCAATACACATATAATAAAAATAAAAAAGGTTAAATGTATTCTAAATGTATACAAACAGACACACACATGCTCGCACAAACACACACACAATAATATAATTAATAACAAAAAACTACGTTTTAAGTGTTAAGTTTGGCTTGGTCAAAAGCCCCAAAAGACAGGAAATTCAAATGAGCACCACCAAGCCAAACTTCAGCTCTCTACACTATTAGGGATTTCCAGTACTCCGTTTTTTATATCTGACTGCTATACAGTTCTGTAGCTATGTTGGTCTACTGTATTTCAAACAACATGTACTCATCACTGGGCAGATTGGTTCAAACCTTCTCTTTTTAAAAAAGAGATGGTGTTCACCCCACGTGGGAGGGTTCAGCTCTTATCTCTAATAATCTGGTTTATAGTCTTAAATTCAAGTCCCTGACTAATTCGAGCCAAGGCCAGGAAGCAGAACTACTTGTCTGCTTGTTCCTCAAAACCGTCAATTTGGTTTCACCCTTTAGAAATTGAAACTGTGTCTGTCCCCCGAATATAAAACCATTCAAAATCAAAAAATCGTGAAGTTTGTTTCAATAATCTGATTAAGATTAAAACAAAACACAATCCTATTACTTCAAGTGATATTACTACCATGAGAGTTGGCTCATTAAATATAAGATTCCTTAGGCAGCTCTTGTGAACAAACTAATCTCAGATTGCTCTCTGGATATATTATGTTTAACTGAAACATGGCTGAAAGCGGATGAAAACTTTATATGAATGCTCTCTGCCTGGGTTCATAATATAGCCAAAACCCCCATCTCTGTCTAAGAGGGGGTGGGGTTGCTGTTATTTATAAATCTGTCTTTCAGTTAATTCCAAAATTAGACAATGTATTAGATTAGTTTTAAGTGTTAGCCCCCCCCCCCCCCCCCCCCCCCCACACCTTCTTCTCAGCCTATTGTACTTGTGACCATCTATAGACCTCCTGGCCCATATTCTGGCTTTATTCATGAATTTGCAGATTTTCTTTCTCATTTAGCTGTAAATCATGACAAAGTGTTGTCATGACAAATATTGGGTGATTTTAACCTGCATTTTGAAAATACAGTTGATCCTTTTACCTCAGCATTTATGACCATTTTGGAATCAGTTGGCTTCAAAATGTTGTCGGCCCCACACATTATTGTAGTCATACTTTAGACCTGGTCTTAAGTCTTGGTATTGATATTGTTAATGTTAAAATTCACTTGCATAATCATATTCTGTCTGACCATTTCCTCATTAATCTGCATGTAAAATGTGCACACCCTGTAGCATCTGAATTCAGAATATATACAGGTCGCACTATCACTACCTCCACTACTAGAAACTTTATTCATGTGCTACCTGATTACTTTGATTTAGACACTCCAGCTAGCTCCCTGTCAACCGATGATCTGGCAGAGGGATTAGCTACTGCTCTATGCAAAACCCTTGATGTAGTTCCTCCATTAAAAAGTTAAAAAGTAATTGAGAAGAGGCTTGCCCCCTGGTACACTGACCACATGCGGGCTCTTAAACAAGAGTCTCGTCAGCTTGAACGCAAATGGCATTCCACTAAACTGCAGGTATTCCACTTGGCCTGGAAAGAGAGTCTTAGCACTTATAAGCATGCTCTCTCCAATGCTAGGTCCTCTTACTTTTCGAAGCTTATAGAAGAAAATAAGACCAATTCCCGGTTTCTATTCAGAACAGTTGCTGAACTAACTAATAATCATGCAGCAACTAACCCTCAATTTCCAGTTTCATGTTGCAGTAATGATTTTTGGAATTTCTTTAGTGTTAAAATAATTGGAATTATGAAAAAGATAACACAAGTTAGTGATCGTGGTTTGGACGATATAGAACTGCCTCCTAGTCATTACATTACATTATAGGCATTTAGCAGACGCTCTTATCCAGAGCGACTTACATACTTCTTATTACAATTATCCATTCATACAGATGGATATATACTGAAGCAATGCAGGTTAAGTACCTTGCTCAAGGGTACAACGGCAGTGTCCTACCTGGGAATCGAACCTGCAACCTTTCAGTTACAAGTCCAGTTCCTTAACCAGTATACTACACGGCCGCCCACTGAACGGCTGTGTGCACACTGAACGACATCAAATCGTTTACTCCCATACTCGAGAGCGAACTAATTAAGTTTGTTCCTTCTTCTAAATCATCCACCTGTCTTCTCGGAGCTATTGCCTATGCTCATCAAACCAATTCTTCACTTAATTAACTCCTAATTGATCTAGGACAATCTAGTCTTAATTGCTATCGGGCCATGTTCCTACATCCTTTAAATTGGCAGAAATCAAGCCACTACTTACGAAACCAAATTTGGATCCCACTGTCCTGGCTAATTATAGACTCTCATTTGAATAAAAAAATTTTGAGAAATGCGTAGCGTAAAATCTTTCTTAATTTTTACACAATAATAACATGTATGAGAGGTTTCAATCTGGGTTTAGGAAGCACCATAGCACTGAGACTGCCCTTGCCCTAGTAATTAATGACTTGTTCCTCTCTCTGGATTGTGGCTGTATTTCAATGTTTTACTTGACCTGAGCGCTGTCTTTGACACTATAGACCATCATATTCTCCTCCGTAGGCTAGAAAATTGAGTTGGTCTCACCGGGCATGCTCTTATGTGGTTTAAATCTTATCTCTATGATAGATCCCAGTTTGTTAGGGTAAACAATCATTCCTATGAAAGATAAGTTTTGGGTCCTTTGCGCTTTTCTCTGTACATGCTCCCTCTTGGGAACATTATAAGAAGATATGGTGTTAACTACCACTGCTACGCAGATGACACACAACTTTATATATCAGTTAAGCCAGGTGAAGTTGACCAGGGCCTGTATTCATCATATACATACTGTAGAAAAAAGTATCATGTTGCCATATTCAAATAAAGAATTCACAATTTTGTGTGACCAATATCATTTAAAAAGGAAAGCAAACATTTTGTGAGCTGAGGTATCGGTTGTGGGTGGAAGTAAGGCGTGAGGAGCCACGTCCTGCAGAGATAGTCCCCCACCAAGTGGCATCCAGCTGGGACATGATGCCTCTCAAAGCCTCAGGCCACTTTCCTGTAGGATCCGGGAGTCATGTGTTGCGCCTGGCCACTTGGCAAAAATGTCAAGAATATTGTAGTTGGCATCAAAAACCACCTGTGTGTTGATGCTATGATTTTTTATTTGTTGACAAATGCGTGTTCGGTGCAATAATTTGGACATGTGTCCCATCTATAGCACAAACTACACCGGGTAGTCCAGCTATGGCCATGAAGTGAGCTTTGTTTCTTTGTAGTTAGCGAACATCAAGAGGAAACCGTATGAATTGTCGGACGATGTGAAGTCTGGAGAGGGCATTTATTGTTTGATGTCATATTCTACTGACAGATGACTGAGATATACCTAGTTTGTCTGCGCTGCATAGCTGCATTTTCCCTGTGGCCAAGTAGCGTAGAGTTGTCAGAACCTTGATCTCCGGTGTTATTAGGTTGTTTCTGTTTGTTGGGGAAGTGACTGCATCCCTGACTAGCTCTACTATTATCGTAATACCCTCGCGATTAAGGCGAAACCTTTTTAAAAGCTCAGTATCATTAAATGCTTCTAAAATGTTGACGCAATTACGAGGCGGATTGCCGGCAGCAGTCATTTTCAGATTCTTTGTAATTTGGTTTTAGTGATTTTGGAGTCCTCTTGACTACCCCTAACTTTTCTGATTTAGGAGCTGGTTTTAGCGCTAAAACGCTTTGTGAAATAGTCCTAAAATTTGAACTGACACGCCCATTATTTTTAAGAGTTTCTCAGATGTAAAGGCCTGGATGACCCAAAATTTTCTCTTATTGAACTCAGATAAGACTGAGATATTAGTATTAGGACCCAAATCTCTTTGAGATAAATTCTCAGTTTTCCTTAAATTTAGATTGCTTCTCTGTCTCCGCCAACAAGGTTGTTAAAAACCTTGGTGTAACTATTGATTCAGACCTCTCCATTCAGCCCCATATTAACAATATTACAAAAATGGCCTTCTTCCACCTGAGGAATATATCTAAATTAAGGAAGGTGTTGTCCTTAGAGGATGTTGAAAAAATGGTTAATGCTTTTGTAAACTCTTGACTAGATTACTGTAATGCTTTATTGTCTGGTTGCACTGGTTCAGCCCTGAATCATCTCCAACTTGTACAGAATGTATCTGCTAGGGTTCTTACTAGAAGAAATGGGAAAGCATATCAGCCCGGTGCGCAAAACTCTTCATTGGCTGCATGTCAAATTCAGAATTGACTACAAGATTTTACTTTTAGTGTTTAAAGCTTGAAATGGGTTGGCTCCAGAATATCTTACTTACAGTGACTTACTCATTCCTTACTATCCTCCTAGATTACTTTGCTCTCAAAGTGCTGGCTATTTAAAAATTTCTACTATATATAAAATTACAATGGGTGGCAGAGCCTTCTCTTACAAAGCTCCTTTCTTATGGAACAATCTTACTGTAATGGATTTTAGAGGCGGATAATCAAACGCGAAGGTAGGGGGATCAGAACAAGTCACTCACGCAGTGAGGACCAATAAAGGGAATAACAAAATAATAAATGCAAAAAAAGAAAAGACAGGAAACTACTTCCTTGTGGCTAAACAGCCAAACAAAAATCAACCCACTAAAATAGGGCAAACTCGAATAACAAGTGAAACACAAACTAAATCTCCCGAGCTCAATACTGGAGCCAAGATGGGAAACTTAGCAAAAAAAAGAGTTCAGGCGCAAGAGTTCAGGCGGCCAAAAAGATGTAAAACCAAAACGAAACAAATTAAGAAAACTGTCTCAGAGAGAACAGCAAAGAATAAAATAAATAGCACAGAACGCTAACAGATGGAATAATACCTATACCTGAACTAAAAGCTCATCGCAAATCCCCCGTGAACATAAACAGCGTTTAATATCACGAGGTCACCTGGCTATACCTGGCTCAATGCAATGTCAAATGACAAAGAAGCACCAGGGAAGCGGAAGTGAGGAATTTAAATACCCCGCAGGTAGAAGCACAGGTGAAAACAATGATGAGGGAAAGCAAAGCCCGGAACGGAACATGGAAAACATCTGATAGATTTTCAATCAGGAAATCAGGGCGAGAACCGCAACGGAAAAGAAAATAAAAACCCACGAACACTTTCTATGTATGTAGGTTTCAGACGCACTTTCTGTCTTTAAGTGTAGGCTAAAAACATACCTTTTTAGTCAATCCTATAGTTAAGGATATCTAGGGGGGGGGGGGGGGCTAACCCTCTTTTCCTCCCTCACCCTCAGCTGCAAATTACTCCGGCCCAGGCCTCCCTGCCCTGATCTGCTGACCACTCTAGTCATGCCCCTCGCCCCGGGGTTTTCGGACTGCTCCAGTCATGCCCCTCGCCCCGGGGTTTGCGGACTGCTCCAGTCTTGTCCCTCCCCTGGTTTATGCCCCTGCCTTGACGCAACCGGAGTCCCAGATGCACCACCCCGCCCCTTTGAGTTGAACATTTTGCATCCTTTTCTTTGAACTTTCTACTTACCAGCTGGTTTTATTGGATCCCTCATGGGCACCTCCTCATTAGCCAGGTTCCTTTCCGAGATGGTTTCAGGCTTGTTTGATACGTCAGACCCTTGATGACTTAGAGCCATTTAGCCAACCATGTGTTCCATACTGTTCCAGCGTAATTTACAGCTAAATCTAGTCCCACCCCCCAATTCCCATAGAGATCCATTCAAACGCAGAGACGTTATAGTATCGCTTGTAAGAGTACCAGAAAATAAGATATCAAGAGTCTTTTGATGTTGGGTCACAGACATCAGGAAGTCATGGCATTCAAAGGATATGCAACCAAATATAAAAAAAATTACTTTATTCTACATATAAATGCAGGGTGCCAATAATTGTGGCACACGTGGTTTAAAAAAAAAAAAAAAATTCTTGATGAGGGATTTTTTTTTCTTCATAATAAGGCATAAGGCTACTCCTTGGATGGATGATTCAATTTCTAATCAACAAATTAAGAGTAGAATCTATGATGGTTTAAGTCAAAATTAAATACCATTGTATTTATGCACTCCAGCAGAAAGTGATAGCCTATTTAGTTTTCAAGTGTGTACACAGTCTTCTGTGTAAAATAATCAGCATCACGTACAGAAATATATATACTATTGTGCTGCCCTTAATGCATTATAGATCTATAGCCAATGTCTAAACCTACTCTATAGCCTAATGCAGCAGTCGTAGGCCGCTTACTATTTTGAAAAGTATGAATTTGGCTCTTTGAGAGAAGGTTTGAACCAATCTGCCCAGTGATGAGTACATGTTGTTTGAAATACAGGGGACCAACATAGCTACAGAACTGTATAGCAGTCAGATATAAAAAACGGAGTCCTGGAAATCCCTGATAGTGTAGAGCTGGCTTGGTGGTGCTCATTTGAATTTCCTGTCTTTTGCGGCTTTTGGCTAAGCCAAACTTAACACTTAAAACATAGTTTTTTGTTATTAACTCCCAGGGTTTTTTCTCCGCAAGGTGTCAATTTCTTTAAAAAATTTAATCATAACTATTGTTACACATCCACTTGAATGTTGAATAAACATAACTGAAGATTACACAATCATTAGAAAATGTATAGCTACCACTAGAAAGTTAAATCAATGTACACGTACCTCGAATAACACCCCAATAGACCAGAATAAGTCCAAATAAATTCAAAAAATTTAATATCCTAACATAACATTACAAATTTCACAACACATTGGAAATAAAACCGATTGAAACATGACAAACAACAGATATATTGTAGTTACATTTTTATTTTATTTTACTTCGCTATAATGAAGGTTTTGTTTGAAACATTTTGCACTTAGAAACGTATTGTGCTTGCTCAGCTAACGTTTACCCACATAACTGTTCTGCACGTTAACTTTACTCCTAAAGTTTGCACTGTGCAGACCTGGCTATGAGTTTTAAGCATTCGTGCTAACCTACATAACATAATGCATGCGTATGAACCACCAAACTATATTATATATAATTTGTGGTATGAACTAGGTAATAATATTTATTTACAGGCTAATTGCACAAATGCATTGAAAATTATCAAATTATTATCAGATTGCTGGCGAGAATAGAGCGTATATCGACACAGTTCAGTGCTAGGTGGCTACAGTCAAGAAACGGACCCAGAAGTGTAAAAAATTATACTCTGGGAACAATTGTATGTTACAATGGGCACTAAAATAACGGAGATCCTCCGGTAATAATTAGGCTACATTAACCCCACCTCCCTCCGTAAATTCAAATTTATCCCATCCGATTAGGGCTGACACATAATGTTACATTTCTTAATCTGTCTATGGGTGCGTGCGTTTACAGGCACTCAATATTCCGATAATTTAACGCGCATCTAGCACGACCGGGTCCTTAACAGTGGGTGCGTTTACATGCACTCAATATTCCGATAATATTCGGAATATGGCTGTTATCAGATTATTCAAATTGTCATGTAAACGCAATATTCCGAAAAGCTTTTTCGGAAAAAAGCAGTTATCGGAATATGAGAAATCCGGTAACTACGCCTGGATTTCTGCCGTATTTTTCGTTTTATTGGTTGCATGTAAACGCTTATTCCGATCTAGTTAGTTTTTTTAAATCTGCGCATGTGCGTGTTTGACAGCAACAGCCATGGCAACAGCTACTCCGGATATTGTTAGTTAAAGTAACGCTAACGTCAAAACAGTTGAGAGGTCAGAGAGAGATGTCAACCAACGGGAGAAGTCATTTCTGGAGCAAGGAGGAAACCCTGCTGATGTTATCCGAAATAATAAAGAGGAATATACTTCATTTCATAGATGGGAAAAAAAGTTAGAAACGCGGAAATAATGAGCACGTTTACATGCACTCAATAATGCTCTTATGGGTTTCGTCGTCATATGGTAAATTAATTCACCGATTCAGAATGGAGAGGCAACTTCAGTATGGCTCGGAGATCATTTATGAAACTTTGTGGTTTGGTACAAAACATAATGAGCCCTGACGAAGTGACAGTGCGTCCAGCTGTACCTCTTCAAATGCGAGTCGCAATAGCGCTGTACAAAGTCGGTAGCTGCTGTAACTCCCAGTACAGGCTTATAGCGAACCAGTTTAATGTCCACAAGTCTACGGTCTGAATCTCTCCCACCAGTCTTTGCTCTTAACACGCATCCAGCACTACCGGGTCCTTAACAGTGCTGGAGGAAGGCCTATTCTGGGTCCAGCGCTTGTTGTAACGTTAAAGCTCTTCGTCGTCTTCTGCTCATAACAGAACGCTTGAAAGACAGTGTTAGTTGTCAACCGCAACCATAACATCTGCCATATGACGACGAAACCCATAAGAGCATTCCTGTCTAACGTTACCATGTTTAACGTTACTTTCTTATACGTTATAGGCTGCTGTTCTTTCTTATGTAACTAACGTTAGGCTATAGTTAACGTGTTTACTAACTTACGGTTACGCATACCAACCCGCGTGCTGTTTCTAGCAACACAGCAGGAAGTATAGTCACGTTATGTATAAACGTTAAAATATGTAATTTATAATATATAACGTTAGGCTAATATATGTTTCTAATTTACGTTTGAGTTACACATCGCGTTCAGGGAAAGAAATCGGAATATTGACAGAATCATGTAAACCTGGATTTTCCCCATTATCGCATTACTTAAGTGCATGTAAACGCATTTATCGTATTATTGCCATGTTCGGATTACTCCCAGTTATCTGAATATTGAGTGCATGTAAACGTGCTCACAGTCAGGCTCTTCCAGTTTTAAGTTTCTTTTTTTACCCAATGTAAGTTAGCAAGCTGGCTAGCGCCACAAGGCAATGGAAGATATAACGTTAGCTAATGTTATTGAACTTGGCAAAAAAATTATTCTTTTTCGTTGCTATTAACTGAGCTAACGTTATACTGGCTAAAAATGTCATCTTAAACTATCACTCTTCAACTGTGTTGTGTTGGTAGGATTTTATTTAGTCTAACGCTACATTCAGCCAAAACTATTCAGCGAAATATCTGGCTATTTTAAAGACGTTATATTGCTTGACACTGTTAGCATTACAAGCCCCACATGGAACCTACCTAGCTAACATTAGTTGATAGCTCACACGGTGTGGCGCTTGTAGCTTCATTAACGTTACAGATAATATTCGTGGACATGTCTCAAAGGAATAACGTTAGTAGCTAAATGAACATACATTTGTTTTAATCTCGTTAGATGACTATTATTTCTAGCTTTGTCACTCGGTAACGGTAGCTAGCCTGGCTAAATTAACGTTACAGTTGTTTCTGCTGTTCGGTCAGTTGTGTGGAACTGCTGTGATCACTGATCTGGCAATATAGTTATCCATCTTGCTCTCTCGAGTTCATTTGCCCACACGCCAACTCGCTTTGGACTTAACGTTAATAGCCTACGGCTGGTTCATATTGGGCTGGTTTCTGTGCGCTGTGGAAGCTTCAGAGAGAAAATCTTGCATTGCATGAGACTGTGTGGTAACAGTAGTTCAAACTTTCAATTAGCCTTCGGTTGCTAGCAAATTTATGCCCCAATGTTAAATCAATGGACAATTCATTTCTGGTATCGTAAAATTTTATTTTAATAGGTTTATTATAAAACTGTCCAATAAACATAAATAATACTCATCAAAAGCATTAGTCCATGTCACACCCGACATATCGCTAGGTCAACTTTAGCGATTAGGGTTGTAGAATTTGAGCTAGGCCGTTGGGGGGTGGGGGGGAGTCTTAATCTAAATGCTAATGCTTTTTTAATGTACTTAATTGTATGAAAACGGCTTAACCAATCTTTCCTATATTTGTTTTATGTCGAGATATTGATGAGATGAGTTGATCTACCAAGTGGCTTCGTAATTGGTGTTAAAACGGCTTAGATTTTAACATGCAAGTTGCAACCAAAAGCAAATGCTTTCATCGAGAGTCCACGGGTAATTAAAAAAATAAAGGACAATTCTCCCCCCTTTTGAATTTTTTGCTTTATTGAGACTGGTAGAACGCAGAGAGGTCAACAGATAAGGGGCCACAGCTGACAAAGTTCCATGGTGGGTGATCGAACCCCCACCCACATGGGGGAGATTGCATGTGGCTTGAGTGTCGGCTGCCTTAAGGACTGCACCATACGTTTCGCCAGAAAATTAGTTTTTTAATGGTCTGTCAAACGGCCATATAGGTTGCACCAAAAACATTGTCGATCTCAATTTATGTGGAGAAAAATAATGCAGTTCACTAATGCAATCCAGTACAATAAGACTGAAAAAGCTTTATGCATCTGTAAAACTTTTGAAAAATATCACACAACTAAAACCACGACCACAAAATCTGAGGTGCATTTTTCCTTGTAATAAAACATGGCAAAAAGTCTATTCTTATAGTAGATGACTGAGCAGCTAAAACCTGCAAGACTTGGGAGTTTTAAAGAACATGGGTGATATAATAAATGTGCAGAAATGTACTTCATCATTTATATTGTGTATATATTACAAAGACAAGCAGAATGTACATGCAGGTTGAATTGTATACCCAACAGTTAAGAGACAGAAAATCTACACATTTTTAACAGAATATGTATCATCTCAGCCCATAGCATACATACATATTCATGATTTCTCTTTATAAGTGTACTGCACATTTTTAATACCCTAAATAAAACAATGGTATAAACCGTTACACACTTGAAGTGCATAGGACATGCCAAATACAAACCATTATACCACTATACATTTTTATAAATTTCCTTTCAATGTAATCAGATGGAGTTATACTTACCCTTACATAAAGTTTTTGAACATATAAATAAAAACAGGCCTATATAATAGATCATGAATGTATTTGTCAAAATATACTGCACGTAAAAGAAACAATATCAAATACTGCAATCTTTGAAATTATGAATATATGGTCAAATATACTGGAAAATGACATACATTGCAAAATACATTCAACATACGCATACAATTGTACATATAAAAATGGCAACTGATTTACTGTGATACATATTTGTAATATATAGCACATGTTTTCACTATTTCAGAAATATTCACCATATTTCTGGTTTTATATTTTCCATTTAACACTAACAATAATTTTAACAATATATTTTCTTAAATTTTGCTTCAGGGTAAAACGACCCCTTATACCACTTTGCACACCACCTTACAATCAGATCAGAACTATTTATATGTAAAACTAAACACAACACAAAATATATGCTTTGCCTAGAAAACATGAATTGTGCATTGGACCTAGGTGAGGCCCAATTCAGGCAAATTAATATTCAGCAAATGCGCTTAGCAACACCAAAATCTAGTCCGACGGTAAAGTGGAAAAAGATGGTTAGGTTTTGGTTTTGAATAGGTAAATCTGTCATTGATTTGGCCAAAATCACTCTCCCATCCAGTTAGCTAGCTAGCCAACCCACCCGGCCAACAACACTTTGGCAAAAAGGAACAAGTTACCTAAGATTTGTTTGAGTGTTTTTTGAAGGTGTACAATATTCATTCCATACCATCAGCATAAGTCATCAACACATTTGTTTCAAAAGTCTAATTTTAAGTGGAGACTTTTGCGAATTTTTCTAATGACTAGCTATGAAACAAATTGTAATAGTGGTCTCTGGAGGACCAACAAGATAGTTTTGTATGAGGACAGCATCTAAATGTTGTTGTAAGGCAGGGGGAAGCCCCATCTGCAGTGTCTATTAAATGGTGCCATTAATAGAATTTTAAGAGGTGCCACCAATAACTGTAACCCTTGCACCATAAATAAATGTTGTGATCGTGATTGGCGGAAAGGGTCTGCTTTATCAAAATACATGAAAGGGAAATAAAAGATAACAATAGCATAACTAAAACAGATAAAAGGACAGAAAACGTCACAGCACTTGTAACATCAATTGTAACTTCAAGAAAAAAATACAAAAAATATTAATGCTATTCAACCACAGTATACACAAGAGACATAAAAAAACATCAACTCATCAGCATCAATCTTGGGGTGAAGGGCTTGCCGGTCTGTTGAGCCTATTTTAAGAATGTGCATTTCTGAATTTCAGTATTGGGTTTAACCAGTAATCAGCTTAATTATTTGCAACTCAACTCTAATATCCCATCTGTGTCTTTAGCCATCACTACAATCAGCTTAAGTCTACAGCCAAGTAAGAACAAATACACACAAATGTCAAGAATTTACTTACTGTAAATCGACTTACATCGACTTACTGTACATATTCACTCAGAACAAGGATTTCATATTCTGAAGGGTCGTAGTGTCTCTTGGTTTTCAGTGTGTTTCAGCACTTAAGCATTCAATTTAAGTCACTGATTGGCTAAATAAACGTTTCCAAGGCCTGCATTGTCTGCTGATAAAAAGGAAACCATAACAATCCAGTAGACATCCAGAAATGCAGTTTAATATACCTGAATTACAAGTTTAAACACTGTAACAGGCTATAACGCTTATAAAAAATATAAACTGAAATAAAGTTTTTGCATAATATAAACTCTGGTTTTAACAATGAAATAATGAAGAATACAACTTCTTTTGGCAAATAATGCTACATTAGTACCCAAAACAAAACAGTGGTTCTCAAACTCGATCTTGGGGCACACGTGTATGCTGATTTTCGTTCAATCCACAATTGCAACCCCAGAATTTGAACTAATAGGCTCTTAAATGGTGAAAGTGTCGACACATAGCCACTTAAACTTTACGTTTTTTCCCTTAAACTTGTTAATACAGTGCAGGTTTGGCTTGTTATCAATTTCTTTCTTTGTGAATTCTTCATTACCTACCAAACAGTTAATTTTATTGGCCAGGTGTCCACACTTTCACCACTTAGGTATAATTCTACCCAGTCTTTAATTTCATCAGTTACATTTTTTACATCACTTTATGTAATCGTTTTTAATATAGCACAATAAGCACAATGTGAATATGGGACTTTTCATTCTTCATGGCATGCATAGCTATTTCTGACATAATGTAGCTTTTAAGGGTAAATAATCCCTCAAAACATGAAGTGTAATTAAGAAAAATTAAGTTTGTATTGAATTAAAAATTGTATTAAAATCAGCATACACAGGGGTCCCTCAGGGCTCAGTTTGTGAGCCACTGCATTTAAAAACCTGGAGGAAGAGGATGACGGACAGTCATTTCACCACCTATTTTCAGTGCTGCAGTGTGGTCAATATGTTCCTTCTAGATGTTGAAAATCTGTCAGTGCGGGAAAAGAGGGGGACTGATGCTGGCAGAAATCCGCTACTTGATATTTTTGAGCAATGAAGTGCGAGCGTTCACCACGGCCTTGAAGGCGTCCTCACTGCCCGGCGCCACACATTTGTCTGGGTGTAGGAGCACGGCCAGCTTCCTGTACGCCTTGTTGACCTCCTCCCTGAAACACAAGCCATCAACATCAACAGTTCCACCAAAGCCCACATTTCAGCAGATTCCAACAGGTCATGAAGTGACACTGTTCAAACTTGAAAGCAAACCACCAGTTGTGCCATCTGGAAGATATGCCACCTCCCATTTTTTCCATGATCGGTTAACAGACAGTTGGACAAAAAGTACATATAACTATATTTCATCATTACATATGGTCCATTTTGAGAGAAATTTGAAGAGGACATCCATGTCTTGCACACACAAGATGTTAAAACAAAGAGATTCACTAAAATAGATAATAAATATAACTGCAAGCAGCAATTAAAGGGTTCAAGCACAAGCCAACTGTAACACTAACATGGCATGGTCTTGTAAAGCTATACATTTATGTTTTTAATGTGACATATTTTGAGAACTTTAAAGCAAGTGTGTGCATATAGATTAGATTTGAACCTTTGACTTTTCGAAGCTCAACCTACTGCACCATCACAGAGATAAGGGGCATACACAAAAAAGTGAACACCAACACCATTATCTGCAAATAAACAATATCAGAAACTTAATGGCAAGGAATGATTGAATGTTTCAATGTTAAGCCAGTTTTGTGCAGCTCAAAATGTGTGGCTCCATGTGCAGCAGCCCAGCAAGGCCAAATCGTTACCACTCCTTAACATTTATCACCCTTGCACAATTTGCACCGTTTTCAAGGTTGTGATTGGTAAAATGGATTTAGCATTGTTATTCAATGAACCAAAACTTTCCATTGTCAAAATCAGATCAAGCTTATACTTTTTAGTATTTTTTTTTTCTTCAGGAAAACTTTATAAAAATGTGCAAGACACCAAGCCCCCCCCCCCTCCCCCGCTCCCAGAATCTGCTGCCCAGCCCTGAGCAACTACTTAGCCTAAATGCTGGGCCATAATGGGATTCCTGCTGTTTTCTAATCCGCTAACTCATGCCCACTCCCAAGAGCCTATTCGTAGTCTGGCCCTCATCCAGTGAGCTATAAAGAGACAAGGCAACACATTTTGGGAACGTTCCTGCAGGATGCAGGATCTTCACCTTACCGACCTTGCCCTGGGTTACAATGTGCATCCTACTGGGCCAATTGCCCATTGCCAGTTGTGAGGCCGTCACCTCATTCCACATCCAGGCATGTCCACCTAAATATGGTAACTCAGACAGTGGTGAAAAAATCCGCAGTGCAGGATATGTGAATAAAATCAAGGGTTTGAAGGCAATGAAAGAAAAAACCAAAAAAAACCAAAGGCATTGGCATAGAACTTCAAAGATGGCAAAACATTTAGCCCTTGATTGTGCTGAGAACTGAACGAAAGGGCTAAGGGTTAGTTTGAATCTGTCCAGTCTATTTAAATGTACTCTGCAACCACGTCAAACCGAAAAAGAGCATCTGCTAGTCACCCAGTCATTTATTTAGCTGGGAAACAATTTTAATTGAAAGTCTGTACAATTTAGTCGGGCCATTGGTAAATCAATCCGAGTTAAAAAGAGCATTTGAAAGGGAGGCTGGAGGTGGGGATAACTAGGCAGACTATGTACGGAAATGTTGTAAAGTAACGGACTATCATAAGCCTGAGGAGGTTAAGCAGGGTTAAATGGAATGAGAGCGTTAGCAAGCGTACATTCACAGGGCCAGCATACATAAAGCTTGTATTTGACCATCATTGCAGCTAACCAAAACTTTTATGGACTGCAATAGATTTTATGTTGTAATATTACACTATGTGATTTAAGACCAAGGCGCACATATGCAGGGTATACATCACAATTAGCCATGAAGTTCCAAAAAACACATAGGAGGTCTCGGTTCATGATTCCGGTTGAGGTGAAGCCTTGACAAGTAGGAAAAATGTATCATGTTTAAAGTGTGTACATCAGTTGCGTAATACAATTCCTGATCTTGATCTGCATATTGGAAAGTAACGATGGATTGCCAGAGTGTAAGTTACCAGCAGGTAGATATAGCTAGCATTCAGCTGCAGTAGAAAAATAATAGAGCTGTTGCGCGCTCTAAGATTTCTTTTTGTTGAATAGTGCCCTAGAAAATTATTCAAACCCTTGACAAAGGTTAACAAAGAAGGCTGTATAAAATAAAAAATACAGGTATTATTATATCTGAACAAAAAACGTTTTCAACGAACAAAAATGCCAAATTACTCACGCATAGCCTACAAAACGCTGTCTGTAAGTAATTAACAACTTGCAAAAACTAAGCCTGCCATTAAAAGTATTGAAATAAAAATGAGGCCAAGTTACAACCAACAATATTGCCTATCGTAGCTCACACCAATTAAACTAGCTCTATTCCAAAGCAATGCTACCCAATATTTCCTAAATTATTTAATGTAACTTGGCCCTGTGTTTTTTCATCTTACTATCTCAAGAGAATTTTGGAAAACTCTGGAGATGGTAGTTTTTGCAACTTACTTGTGTTTTGTAGGCTATGCATGAGAAACTTGGTATTTTTGTACGTTGAAAACGTTTTTTTGTTCAGATATAATTAAGTGTTTGTTTTGAGTAGCCAACTGATGATGATGATGATGCAAATAAATGAATTAACCATAAGATAGGCTAATGAAATCTAGCCACAATAACACTCAAGTCTCAGTAGGCAATAGTATACGTAACAGTGTAGCTTTTGTCTTGAAAATGTTCAAATAAGACTGTAATTTGTATTTCGGGAAAGCCAGACCAAGCACCCTGTGTAACAAAGTTTGTCAGCTAGATAATTAGCAAGCTAGCTAAATCATTAGTGAGCATATTGGTATGAGAAACAGGCTAGCTATCTAGCTGTTGAACTAATGTGAACCTGGCTCACTTGACGATGCCATCATCATAAATGCTGTACACTCAGCAAGCTACTGTAAGTTAAGTAGTTAATGAGCCTACAGTGCAATCATGTCAGGTAGACTAGGAATTAAGCTGTTTAAATGTACATTGAAAACATAAAATTATCATACCTATCAAATTTAAACACATTTCCTTACCTTTTCCTTGATCAAAACTTTGATTACGTGAATCTTCGACATTCCTTTCCCTTAGAAATCCTTTAACTGAACAGAGCTGAATGAAAGCCAGGCAGGTATTGCCAGCCAGTTGTTTGTAAAATGTGGCTACACCATGTTTTTGTTAAAGAGTAATGTTAACAGTGAGAAAATCTGTCCAAGGTTTTCATATGGTCACATTCATATGTGTGAAAAACGTGCACATCCTTTTTGTCGCAACAATATTAAAAACAATAATAAATAAATCTTTGCAGAGGCGAGCCTCGAACGCGGATCTCCAGCGTCAGAGTTGGGCATGCGAACCACAAGGCTATAACGTAGCTGTATGTATACTGATGTTTTTTTTCCAGTACCGTAAGGTTACCTGCGGTGGTAGCGGTACCGGCCCATGTCAACTTTGGTCTGAGATTGAGACCAGTGACAGTCTTTGAAACTATGTTTGTTGTTTGTTATCTTAATTTCAATCAGTGCAGAGTTTTAAACAAGAGCAATTTGTGCCAATAATCTGATTGAACAATATATTTTCCATTTGATTTACCCCTACCAATCAGCTTCAACTAATGTACTTGACACTTTGGGTTCCATTATCCGGCCGGCGCATGGCGTGTGGCGAACCATCACACTGGCGAAGTGGCAATTTCTTCATGGATTTTCATGCGCATAAGCCAGTTTGACTTGCCGTGTGCTGAAGTGGGAGGAGAGCCACTGTGTGGGGTGTGTCAATCCAGATTGCAGGAGCACAGTACAATTTTGGTGGACCTGGTTGTAATTTTGTGGTTAGATTAGACTGCCATTCACGCTTGTCCCATCTGCCTGCTCAAACCTTGGCGTAAATTGCATGGAAAGTTGCTCATTTCGGGGCTTTCCCAAGCAATGCATGCATAATCATAACCTAATCAAAAGCCAATCAACCGTTTTCATGGATCATATGCTGTCCAATTTGAATTTAATATAAATACCCCAAGCAGGAAAAATGCATACTTCGAATTTACTGCATTGTTTTTTCTTTTTTTTATGTTAGGCCGATTACTTATTTCTGTTTTTAATTGTTTATGGCTGTTATTATACTACATTGTGGTCCTGGGGCTTGGCTACTGTATTCCGTTCTTTTGCTTACACCCATCTGTGATGAGAAGAATGACAATAAACGCAGTTGTGCGATGCTGATGTGGACACTAATATTTGTAGCTTATGAACGGAAACTGAAGCACATTTGAAAAGATGGAGACCACTCACAAAATAGTAAATAGCAGGATAGGCTCAGTCCTAATTATGATTGTCAATATTCTGACCTGTAAAAAATATTTTTAAGACAACGGTGAAAAGACTGGCAGCAATGTTGCCAACATTTTACAAATGTATAAATCCTGTTATTTTAGGGTAGGGACTTTAAATAATGTTATTGCCATTATTCTACATGACTTTGACAGTGTTTTGTTTTGTCGATGGCGCTTATGAAATATCCTATAAAAAACAATAGGACTAAAACATGAAGGATTAAGTATAGGCCTACTTAGTTTGTGATTTTAGACATTCCCCTGTGAAACAAATGCATTATTACATTGTTATACCATGGTCTGGTTGAATACTTGATTCTGATTGGTTAATGAGCGGTGGTCATTTCTGTATAATGCACAAGTAGTTTGGGTCAGGTTTGATCACCGTTCTAAATGCATGCCCTGCATGGCCAGCTACCAACCTATGGAAGGGAATGGAAATTCCGCTAATTCCGAGTCCGAAACATCCAACAAAATAAATAAAATGAATGAAATAAAATATGCAGAATGTAGCTACTTTCATTCCCTCAGTGACTACTGGATGGTAGACGTATGCCGCCTCGTAGGCTGCAAATAGTAGGCTACTGCATTCGTCATTGTTTTTAATGCAAATGCAATACGTAGGTAACTATATAGGCCTAGTTACATTATCGTTGAGTTAGCTAAGCAGTTTGGTGTTTTTTTTAAATTTAATCCACTGTGAGCCATAGATTTATCTCTTTTTATGAATAGGCTAGGCTAGTAACTGTAGCAACAGTTTACAGCTGATTTATAAAACCGGTAAACAACCAAATCTTCAGATAAAAAAAAAAGTTTGTATTCGGTAAATATCTTATTTACAACAGCTTTAATCCAGCAAGACGTTTTTGTGGTTAGAGGTGTAGTATACATTCAGTTTGGAAACGTAACAGGAGGAATTCACCCAATAGCAACACGCCGACTGGTTGTGAATGTGAGTAAGTTACTTCACAAAGCACGCTAATCTGTGTATAAATTATAATTTTTTATTTTTTATTTTTTTTTTATTTTTTAAATCAAGCTAAATTTCTTACATATGACAAGTTATATTTCCTTACATTTCCTTAGCCGAAGTTAAGCTATTTAAAATAGGCTAGGTTACACTGCCTGACCAAACCATTTTAAAAAGCAAGAGAGATGGATGTAAATCTGATTGAGTTATGGTTTCATGCAATTTTCTTACATAATGTAATGTAAATAATGTAAAATAACCTAAATTGGTGCCAATTGTATTGTATAAAAATGAGAAGGAACTATTTTTTTCCTGATAGAATCAATTGTTTTCAGAACTAACAATGAGGGGATTTTGCATAACAACGGACTAAATAGAACTAACAACCAGCAATAGAATTAACAACAAGAGGTTTTTGGTCCAAATAGAACAATCAACCAGAGTTTTTCTTTAAAACACAAAAACAACATGCCAAAAGGGCCACGGAAGGATATTTCAATTTCAGCTGATTAAGTAGATAAAAATCAATAAATATAAAAGTATCTATATATAATCTTTGTTGGTAACCATGGTATAAGCTCAATAATCCACTCCGAGGTGTGCATTACACGGTTTTATCGCACTCCGCTTCACATTAGGTGGTTCTTCGCTCCAGCGTCATGCGTTAAAACTAACGCACACATCGTCGTGAATTATTCCTTACATAGTATACTTTTTTTTTTTTTTTATATCAATGAAAAATAGATATATCGTCTTCCACTGCAGTGGTAGTGGAAAATTGGCAGTAGGCAGGGTCGCAATGCGCACGGCTCATGAAGGGACTGTAGATTATTTGATTGGCTATGGTTGAATCCAGCTGAAACGCACCCACTGATAAATATTCAGCAAAACCAACCCCATTTTCAACACGCACAGCTTGCTGTGTGCTCCTCACCTCTTGTCGCTAAAATAAAATTCAGTAGCCACGCCTAGTGCGCCATGCGCTGCGCAATTGACGGCGACTATTTGCCTTGTTCCGGAAAATAGAGCCCTTTGTCACTTTTTCAGACCTACGATGGAGAACGATTAGCCAGCGACAGATTAGTGAGCAATAGAGAGAGTATAATATCTGAGTTTTATGTACCTAGAGTGTGTGCGTGTTTTGATTTTTATCAACGTTTTAGTGCAAGTGTCAAGTAAAGTGTCAACCGACTGTGCCTTTCTAATGTTAACAGGGAGTGAATTCCAGGGCTTGGGAGCTCTCACAGAGAAGAATCTATCACCTATGGATTTTAACCTGGAGCACGGAACAATAAAGAGATCTCTCTGTGAGGATCTAAGCACTCTCGCGAAACTATAGGGCACCAACAGCTCTGAAATATAGACAGGGGCCAAGCCGTGCAGAACTTTAGAAGTGATTAGTAAAATTATTTTTAATCTATTCTAAAAATAACAGGAAGCCAGTGGAGTGTGGCGTGGATTGGGGTGATGTGAGTCCTTTTACTGCTCTTAGATAAAACCCATGCTGCTGAATTCTGAACTAGCTGGAGGCTATATAGTGCATGATTGCTCAAGCAGGCGTATAGCGAATTGCAGTAGTTCAAACGGGACGAGATAAAAGCATGAATTCTTTCTCAGTGTCTGAATGGGATAAGCATGACCTAATCTTTGCTACGTTCCTGAGCTGATGGCAACAGATTGCACTACCTTTTTCACTTGAGGCTCAAAATTTAGGTGGGAATAAAAAAATAATGCCAAGATTCCGAGCAGATTTTGGAATATAAATTCAGACTCAGACTTAGAACCAATAATTATAACCTCGGTCTTACCACTGTTAAGCTGCAGAACGTTTTTGGCCATCCAATAATTATTAATGTCATATAACCAGCCACTAACCATTTAACCTAGCCACTTCATTCGGCTTGACAGAGAGGTAAAGCTGTGTGTCATCAGCATAAAAATGAAAAGATATATTACGTTTGGAAATGATATGGCCAAGCAGGAGCATATAAATAGAAAACAGAACTGGCCCCAGAATAGACCCCTGAGGGACACCACATGTAATAGGCACTGGAGAGGATACAAACTCGTCAATAGAGACTGAGAACTGTCTGCTAGTGAGATAAGAACCAACTTAGCAGTATCTTTAATGCCCACCCAGTCTCTAAGGCGGTCAATTAAAATAGTATAATCAACAATATCAAAAGCAGCACTGAGATCTAGTAAAACCAGTACAGAACAAGCACCATTGTCTGCACTTAAAAGGAGATTGTTAGTTACTTTAAGAAGAGCAATTTTGGTGCTATGCATAGATTAGCAAGCTAAGCATTCAGCTGTCATGGCCAGTGCCATTGCAGACATGGACCTGAACAAAATGGGGGACAATGTGGACCGCCTTCAAGACGGGTTGGTGTTTGAAAGCATGCCTTTTGCAAAGACCCAAGGGAAATCTGAAGGCAGACCTAAGCCCGCGCTCGACCCAGCTAAATTTGCCAAGGCTCGAGTAGACTGGCTAACAAGGAGTCATTTGGCTAACAAGTTTCAAGTTACTGCTGGTCCTGTCTGCTTTTTTCAACAAATCATAATGGGACCCGGACAAAATACGGTTATGACGACATGAAAACCTTGGAGGGCTGTGAGTTAACAAGGGAAATCTCATGATTATGCTGTTTTCAAGTTGAATACGTGGCTAGACGAGGGGACTAAGCTGCAGGTAGTCTCATTATTCGGGAGGCAAGTGCTTAGCTGCCGGGGAGTGGATGAGAGTGCGTCCTCTGTTAACAAGGGGAACTACCAGGAGTTTCTTGAGTGCCAAACCAAGTATCACAAATTGTTGGCAACTCGCATGGAGACATCCACCAAGTACCAGAGTAAGCTAGTTGATCAGATCTATGATGGAGCCACTGTCATGGCCTCTACTCTGAATAGCTTGCAAGCCAAAGTGTGGGAGGTAGCACCCAGCGCTGTATTCATTCATTGCTAAGCACATAATCTCAACCTGAGTCGGTGAGTAAAGTGCATACCAAGCGTCATGATTTCCCAATTGGGGAGGTTTCTCTGCTTTGCAACCTTCATCCAATGCCAACCCCACTGCTGGTGTACTTGGACAAAAAGCTACATTTTAGTTTGATCTGCCCATAGCACCAGGTTCCAGTCAAAGTTCAGCATAAGAACAAAATGTAAGCAATTGTGAAACATGAACCAAATGAGAGATGCTCTTAAAATTCTGTTTTTTTCCAGTGGAAGTTCCATTCAAGACCGAATCAATTTGTTAGTAGCATGGTGGGTTATAAATGACATAACCACCATGAAAATATGGTTTGGTCTTCCAGAACCTTGGTGCTCTCTAAAGCTACTGACTCTCTGGGGCCCCAGTGGAAAGGGGGGGGTGGAGGGTCAAAGGTGGCAGTTTCAGCGATGTGAGCACCCACTTTGAATCAAGTCTGAATTGGAAAAAACTTTGACCACAAGAGTAAACAGGGTCGGCAGCATAATGTGAAATGGTTCTCGTCAGCCTTTTGGGACCCTAACCCTGGTCCCAAAGAGTCACAGGGTATGCTGGTTGTTACTTACTTAATTAATCAATTAAAGCAGTTGATAATACAATAATTGTGAAAACAGAAACCAGTAGATCCCATGGCTCCCCAGAGCCAGGGTTAGGAAAGTTTGTGCTTGACCCAGTAATTATTACTTGCAGGTGATATTCTTATTGTATTATGTATTATTCAGAAATATGTTTTATTTAGCTTCTTCTATGAGTTTGTACAAATTCATTGTCTACGTTAGGATGTTTCGCAATACATTTATTGAAGTGTAAATGCAGATGCCCGTCTCTTATCAACATTCACCTGGTAGCTCCTAGCTTGACTCCGAGCATATCCCAGCTGTCTTTACTGTTGCGGATCCTGCGGATAGTGTCAGCCTGTTCCCTGGTGAAGCCAGCGCTGACCCCTGATGCCGGCCGCCGTCCCCCGTTCTCACACATGTCAGTAATGGAGGAGAAGAATGCCTAGGAAAGCAATGAGTGCAGAAGCTGCCCCTGATTGCTAAGAAAAGACCCATTCAACTACCGGGTAAACTCAGTACCCTCTTTAAATGACAATGACTCGTAACAGCCTCCCTCCATCTGCTCTTAAAGTATTAGCCATTTTAAGAGTGCTGAAAAACATAACGATTTGCTGCTACATAATGAACTAGAACAGTAGCCTTGCCACATTACTGTCATATTCAAAGTTATAAGGAGGCACAGTTAGGCAACTAGACAGAACAGCTGGGAAACCAAGCAGAGACCTGAACTAGATGGCACAACAGAGAGTCATGACGATAGCGAAGGGGAAGGACTGGAGCGTGCTCACCTGGAACATCTCACTGATGCCCTCCCCACTCTGCGCTGAAGTCTCAAAGTAGTGAAAACCCCGGCTCTCCGCCCACAGCCGGCCCTCGCTCTCATCCACCACTCGCCTCTTTGTCAGGTCCACCTGCACCACAGAAATCACCACCAGAACCGATTAACTGTAACTCATTTCTGACATATACATCAGCGGCATTGTTAATGTATACACGTCAAGAATCAAGTCTTCCTTAATGAGGCTGCCACTTGCTTGACCAAGAAAAGGGCGTTATTAAAAGATTATCAGTGGCTGTCTGTAGATATGTGCTGGAGTGCAATTTATCAAATCAACGCACTGAAATGTAACATACTGAGCTAATGTCACTCACAAGCTAGCGAGTTCACCTAGCTTAAATGCTATGGAAACCAGGCGTTTTTAAGATGAGTCTAGCCTGCTATGTTGAAATAGAAAAGAAGAAATAAACAGTACTGGGTTTCCTTTGCATCTAGAAGACATTTTTTCAGCCTTCTATGGTGCTTCTTTTAAAATATTAGCCTTAGACCTGCCTTTGGTGAGCTGAGGTGATAGGCTAGAAAATATTGGTTAAGGTGGGTGGGTTTATCATTTAGAACTGAACTGAAACCCACAGGTCCCCTATATGCTCATACATATTATTAGCACAGTTAGTCATATACAGTGTCCTACAGTGTCATATCATGCAGTGGCATGCAAAAGTTTCGGCACCCCTATTCAAATTGCATGTTTCGTTGAATTTCTAGGCGAAAAGACGCTAGCAACATATGCAGGGAACAAGCTGAAATGTGTCATGGTTCAGCATTTTAATTTTAATTAAACGGTAAAAGTGGTATGTGAAAAGGTTTAGGCACCCTTCCAGTTGATCCACTCATACTTTTACTTAAACTTTTATTCTCAAAACTGGATAGACCTGTGAGGCCTTAAATTAAGCCAGTGGAAGACCATTCCAAACCTTAATACATACTCTGACCATTCTAACCTCTTAGGGTGTTCTGCTCACTCTCAACAACCACAGGCTCCTCTAAGCAGCCGACTGAGAACTTGAAAATAAAGATAATTGACTCTATAATTGACAAAGCATAGGAAGGCTATAAGAAGATATCTAGACTTGGCACAGAATTGTAAAGCTGTAATAATAATAATGTAATATATATAATCATAATACATAAATAATAATCATACTACAGGTTGGATCTCAGGAATTGATGTACCTTGTTGGCACACACAACAAAGACGATACTCTCCATGTTGGCGTGTGAACCCATCTCCTGCTTCATCTCCCCCAGCCAGCTGTCCAGGGCATCAAAGCTCTCTTTCAACCCCACGTCGTACACCAGGATGACCCCCTGCGAGTCTTTGTAGAACTCGTTTCGCACCTGCAGAGTATGGCAAGGGAGGCAAAACTTTAGAGGGAAGAGTTAAAGCGAAACTCCACTCAAAAATCACAATTTGGTATGTTCCGTCTTACCCTCATAATAAATCGGTGTGTCCCGTGTAACGTGTCAAGCATCGACTGTATGCAACAGCGTGTAACAGCTATGCATCTATTATTCTCTATAGTTCTGAACTCACAGACGTAATATACAAGACATAAGCGAAGGTATGTGGGTCATGTGTTCGTTTAATCTGAACTGTAGCCTCCAGTAAATGTCCGAATACATCTACAGTGGGAGTTGGTACAATTTCATTCTATGTGACATATTAGAAATTACATAAATTATTATTGGGGTGTGTAGCAACATAGTAATAATGAGTTTGTCTGGGGGATGGGTTTCTCCTTCAGGGCAAATTGGAACTGGAACTGTGCAAATTTTATAAAGCACAGTTCTACAAGGATCTGCCACAGTTCTGAAAGAGCTCAGTTATTTATGTCATTCTGCAATTGGTGCTCAATGCATATAAAAACGGTGTCTTCCACAATACACATACTACCGCTTAAGAAAGTCATAACTGAAACAGAAAACTATTTGAGGTGTCTGCATGTATGATTTAATATTATGTCCAGTAATTATTTTGAGTATCATTTTGGAGTGCATCCAACTTTATATATAAATGTTAGCTGCAATTTTCACAAGTAATTTTCACAGCAGCTATTCAGAAATATATATTTTCTGCATTCATACACATGGCCAGCAACAATCAGTTGAATAGTTTAAATTTAGAAATACTCATGTCACAATGCACTGTTAACACACAATACCCTTTGTTCAACACCACCCACAAAATGTGGGACAGACTTTTACGTATTTTATTTTTACTCATTTGTGTGGGACAATTATTTCTGACCATGAACATGCTTATATACGGAGAACAAAACTGCTGGGAAAGTCTCCAGTACAGCAGGCACTGTAGTGAAAACTACTGATCTCTACTTTGCCCTTTCAGAAAATGGTACTTCATTTTTACATGAATTTCATAATTAAGCTACAGGGGCAAACATATTCAGAAAAACTGGTCCACATGGATCATCCACAAAATACCTGGACTTACTAGGTGTATTTGTAATTGGACAGAGGCTCATTTCTTCAGAAGCATGCCGATGCTTCACCTTGCCCCTTTGTGTCTTATATTAACAGTATCATTTTCTTCCCCATGCAAAAACGGACCTTTAATGATTAGTCTGCTGGAAACAGACTTCTAGAATTCTACCAGAAGTATAAAGGTCAATGCGCTCACCTCATAAAAGAATGGATGTCCAGCCATGTCAAAAATATTCACTTTCATCTCTCTGTCCCGTACTTGAACTCTACATTTTTATGAACAAAAAAAGAAAAAAGTAAATATCAGAATAATTTAGAGTATAAACATTGTAGTATTTTTTCACAGCTGCCAATTTTAATGCATGAGTCAGAGTAAGTATTTGATATTTGTTTGCGAAATAGGACTCATTTATTTTACTTTTCAGACAGATCTTTGTTGGCAGGGTATTAAGTTTTCTGAAAATTACAATTCTTTCTGAAAGCAGTAATATGTCCTCTACATACATTATTTAGGTTAAGCGACTATGTTCAGAGGTTAATGCAAATCGAACGAACCCTGTGATCCCCAATAAGTTCACATCAGTTGCCAAATCAGTAATCACTAAGCACTGATTTAACGTTGATTTTTGGCACAATCAGTGTCCCTACTGGGATAAGATTGGTTAAGATCAAAAGATCTAAATACTTGCAGCAATCTTTGAAGATACTGAATAAATAAAAGATTCTAAAAAGGTGACAAAATACTTCAAGAACACTTACTTTGTAACACCATAGTCGATTCCAATTGTTGCCAGATACTTGGGTACAAACCTCTTTTCACAATAACGTTTAATAATACAACTCTGGAAGAGAGGACAGAAAAGGTATCATTGTTATTGTGACCAAACTGCATATGTAGTGTTTTCCAACAGCATTTATATTGAATATTAACACAATACATATACTCAAATGGTTAGGCATAGGATTTTATTGCCTTGTATAACAAGATTGAGTAGCAAAGCTGCATTTATCAATATACTTATCAGTACTAGTAGTGGTACACACTACTACATATTATTACTAGATTAGGTGAGGTATGGTAAGCCATGACAGCGAGGATTGGATTGGATTTTTGGGGGTTTCAAATACATTGCATAAAAGATGGTGGTCTAGTTTTGCCAGTGCCATGACTACTGCTTGCACAGTGAATTCAGTGAATCATCTGGAATGTGCTGAACCTTACAGGAGAAAGGAAGGACACACTTTATTGCTGGAAATGGAGGTCTATGTGTTTGAAAACTACTGAAAAACTGCACTCAATACCACTGCAACAGGAAGAGATAGAAAAATGAGCGGAACATAATATCTTGACTGCAGACCTATGCTCATTGTTCAATAAAACTGACCGAACTGGCTTCACAAGTGAACTGGCAACACTTTCATTTCGGTCAGACTCAACCACACACAAAGTAGTACGTAAATTATCTCAATTATTTATCCTACTTTCCTTTATGTCATACAAATAAGAGCCAATTTTTATTCCTGGGTTGAAATCCAGTAACCCAAACTATATAATACTAACTATATACTCTCCACAAACTGTAGATATAAGTGTTATTACTTACAAAAAAAACTAATAAAGAAAAACATTAAGCCTAATAATAGCCCTAGTTAAAAAAAGAAAAAAAATTAGAAATTAAATCCCCTTCTTTACGATGCTCTCAGTTCACAGCTTACATCCAAATGGTAGATGGTATTGTTCCAAAAGATGAGAAAAAAGGAATAGGATGCTCAATCAAACTGGGAAAAGAAACTGAAGATTGCCATTTGTAATGCAGTCACAGTAACTTAACCATTATACAATCTACAAGACCCAATGCAAGACTTAGCCTAGTCTTTTCTTCAACAGTGTCTACAATGCTAAAAAAAGTTGTGTAAGTCGCTCTGGATAAGAGCGTCTGCTAAATGCCTGTAATGTAATGTAATGTAATGTAATTAGCAGGTGCTCACGGTCTCTCGTCCAGAAGTTGGCCATATTTGTGTAATAACGTTATCTGTGTAGCCGAGCTACAGATAGCTGCGCAAACAGCAGCCGTTCAACCAGTTGTAGGCTACGTTCTTGTAGACTGACTTGTAGTCAGTTTTGAAGGGTAGTCCATTAATATAATTATTAGGCCATTAACTGTATCTTAATTTGCCTACCGTTATGTTTTCATAACCTATCCATGAAGCAATGGACAAGTGTAGTTCAATCACCTACCGCAAAATACACTGAGCCAAATCCAATTATTAGCATCAGGACAGTTGCCAGGCTTTTGAGGATGAAAGCTGGAGGAACTATCGTGTAATTTTATTTTATTTTACAAAGTTGACACATAGTCTACTCAGGCAGTGGTTTAGCCATAGGCCTACACATGTGTCGGTACACTGCTATAATTTTCAGGGCTCTCCTCGCTGCTTCCAGGTGGCTTGTGCATTTGTTTCAACAATCACAAAAGACAAACAGTTAGCCATTTCCCAAGATTACTATGATTTACTCAAAGTTGCATACGCATTGTATGAATACGGAAATCACTGTGCTGATGTTTATATATAGCTAGCTAGCCTATTCCCAGCCAAGCGAAACAGAAAACATGAATTGTGACGCAATTCGATCTAGTAGTTATAATAAAATAACTCCCGTTTATTGGCTGGAAATCATTCTACCAGTTTCTGTCAGTTTTAAACCTGGTGCACACTCAAAATCTGAGTCCATCCAAGACTGACTGAGATCCAACATGCTCAATCTTCAAATTTGATTAAATCTCGACTTTTTTCATTTTTTTTACATGCACACAGACCGACTGAAAAAACCCAGTTGAGATGAGCCTAGATTTGTTCAGTCGGGCTGTGTGCGTCTGGCTTTAGAGCGTAGATATTAACTAAAACTTACTTTTAAACCATTTCTAGTGATTATGTCTTACTTATTTTACGTTTTTTTTATTTAATTTTTTTAAATATACCAGCGCTGGCACTGTTTAAAAACTCGAGGTCCCATAATTCCCTCCAGACGAGCAGCGCTGTCTCCAAACGTTGTCATATAATGTTAGCCAGTAGCACACAGCCCCGTTTTTAAACACTTTTTTCTAACGCTAGCTAGCTTGAAAGACTACAATTTAGAATTGCTTTGTGTGGCCTCTCAAGTTAACAAGCTAACGTTAGCTCGTCTTCAGCGGCAATACTGCCATTCTGCCAAAAATGTCCAGACAGACGAGATGATCATTGGTCGAGAACCACCCGTGCGTTGCAGTACTGGATATGTAGTCCGTTAAGATGGACTACAAGTCGAACTACAATCATTAATCCTCTACTTTAAAAAATTAATATTGCAACATGCGATATATTGTCTATATCCTTATACCACACAGGCTAATCCAGGAACGTTTCGGCTCATTCTATTAATCAGATTTCAAGAAATAGTCGATAGCCTCCGAAGCCCGTTCTATCTGCCATAGGAAATTTACTTCCGAAACCAGACTCCGCCCACGTCTGACGTACTCACTTGAGTACTCTGACCTAACAATACTATCCCAGATGATTTGACATTACCTTTTTGTGCTTTCATCACAAATCATTACTTGTTTGTATCACTTCGAGGTTCTTTAGACTACTTACCACAAAATACATCACCGTATTTTAACACCTTCGCCTTTATACCACATTACTGCTTCATAACATTTCCACCTTTTATTTACCACCTCCCACGACTATATCATATTACCCATCTTTCTATACCATTTTCAGCAATTGATACCACTGCGAAGCAACCACACCTACACTTTCTTTAAGAATTGTTAATGTAGTGATTATTACTCTGTATACAATAGCATAAATAAAATCAACACTAATAGCAACCAAACTATGAGACAACTTGTAAAAACAATAGATTTGACTTTCTTTTTGTATCGCTGATTTGATTTTAGAAAGTTAAATTGCTTGCAAGTTCAGGGGATGGGGTTTCGTCAGTGGCTACTCACCTTTCCCACCTCTGCGTTGCCCAAACTGATAACTTTCACTCGCAGGGATTTTTTATTCTCACGTCTCTTCTGTAAATTCGTCTCCATGATCAAAATAATTTGAAACACATCCAACGTTTGTAACAAGCTAACAGAAGTAAACCATCAACTTCACTAAATGCATATAAAGCACATAACGTTAACGCTAACGTTAGCTAGCGGTGGGCTGCCTAGATTACACAAAACGTTAATGAGCGAGGCTTGAAGCAATATTAGCACTAAGGTTAGCCACGGACAGCTTCGCCTTAACTCATTTTTATTTAGCTTGCTAACTTACCTTATTGCAATGCAGCCGTACTGCGGATAGCTATGGGTTTACTAGGTAACATTAGCTAGCTATTTAAAGAATTATGAATGAGTTGAACCATCATGAAACGTTAACGGTGGTTCACTCAAAATGATTGGCTAGGCATAGAATACAAACGTTAGCTAACGTTATACAAACATACCGATATACATAATTGTTTGATCTAAAGCTTTAGGTTCCTAGCTCAAGTAGTTACCGAATTAATGTTCAAATGAATCGCAAGATAGCCATAAGTAGACCAGACCAATGCAATGTTTTGCTGTTGTCAGTCTTTTTTTTTTTCCTTCAGATTTTTCTGCTTTATATTTAGCTATTCCAAAAAGCAGATTCGCCACTAGGATAACTGATGGTTAAACACTTCAAGTAAAATCGAATTATGTATATTTAAATCGCGTTTTAAGTGCTGAAAATATAATGTCATATTTATTACGGAGATACAGCCGGTATGGTTTGATAGCGTTCTATAGTTCGTCTCTATGGTAACCGTAAACGCGTTGTCATCTTTAGAACAGGAACCATAGATTCGTTAGTTATTGCGTATACAAATACAACCATTTGATTTTTCATAGGGTCTGAGAGAGAGAGAGAGAGAGAGAGAGAGAGAGAGAGATTGATTGGTCTATTCTAAGTATGATAAGGTAACTTAAGTGAAGACAAGTCACGCAAAATTATTCAAATCCACTGGAGGAGGAGAAATATTTACATTAATTTTGTCGTAAATTACCAATATGGACAAGAACGTCTGAATGTGTGAATGAATGTAATGTAGCCTATGATCTTAAAATAATAAGTTAGGCACATTGGAAAGCACATTGCATATTCAGCAACCATATTGCTGTGCCTCAAATAACCTGTAACATTTCTAGTCTGGGAATGAGGATAGTAGCCTATATGGCCTACTGCTTAAAAGCAGAATGTTTTTCTCAGGTAATTCAAGCCTATTATACAGATAATTATTGTTAGACTGGAAAATTATTAAAGTTACCTACTCATGAGCAGATCATTAATCACACAAATCTAAGAGCACAATGCTCACAATGCAATCAAACTGCTAAATCGATCTACTCTCACCATCGACAACATAAAATTTTACAAAAAAGGCCGCACACAGATCATGACAGGATGGACCTGCTTTACAATCAGCAAGAAAATATAAATATACAGTATATATACAGTAAAAGATCCATTATAATGTCTGTGCAGCGCTCTCGCCCCTGTCATATACCATTCAGTAAATAGGTGTAAATAGGCTACAGTGGGGTGCAAACATTTGGGCACCCCTGGTCAAAATGCCTTTTACAATTAATATCTACATTGATCACTATACTTCATTGGACAGTGACACATTGTTTGTTATTTTGGTTCTGTACCCTAGCACTCTGAGTTTGAAAGGATACAATGACAATGAGGTAGAAGTGCAGACTGTCGGCTTTAATTTGAGGGTATTTTCATCCATATCGGATGAACTGTTTAGAAATTATAGAACCTTTTGTACATAGCCCCCCCCCCTAATATAAAAAAATATAGGACAGTGTAACATAATGTGACCCAACAATATAAAAAAACTCTTGATTTTCTGGTACTCCTACAAGCGATACTATAACCTCTCTGCATTTGAATGGATCTCTATGGGAATTGGGGGGTGGGACTAGATTTATCTGTAAATTACACTGGAACAGTATGGAACACATGGTTGGCTAAATGGTTCTAAGTCATCAAGGGTCTGATGTATCAAACAAGCCTTAAACCATCACTCTGCTGCCAGATATGCAGTCGACATGAATGGATAACTTGAAGGGTTTCTTCTCCTGACTAATCTTTCCGTAGAGTTCAATAGGAAAATGTGTCAGGAGAAACAACCCTTAAAGTGATCCATCCATATCTACTGCATATCTGGCAGCAAAGTGATGGTTTGAGGCTCGTTTGATACCTCAGACCCTTAATGACTTTTAGCCATTTCGCCAATCATGTATTCCATACTGTTCCAGCATAATTTACAGCTAAATCTAGTCCCACCCCCCAATTCCCACAGAGATCTATTCAAATGCAGAGAAGTTATAGTATCACTTGTAAGAGTACTAGAAAAGAAGATATCAAAAGTCTTTTGATATTGTTGGGTCACAGACATTAGGAAGGCATGCAAAGTATATGCGACCAAATATTAAAAATTATTACTTTATTCTACAGTATCTTTAACTGTCCAATATTTTTGATGTGTGTGTGTGTGTGTGTGTGTGTGGGGGGGGGTACAACATACTTTAAACAACAAAGAAAGAAGCCTTAAAGCATCTGAAGTATGCAACAACAAAAAAACCTTGAGAAGCCTGAAGCATTCTGGAACAATGTGCTTTGGACTGAGGAAGCCAAAATTGAACTTTTTAGCCACAACCAAAAAAGATATGTTTGGAGAAAAAAGGGTGAAGCATTTGTAGAGAACAACACCTTGCCAATTGTTAAGCATGTAGGTGGGTCCATTATGCTTTGGGTTTGTGTGGCAAAGGGGGGAATGTTGTGCGGGTTGAAGGAAGAATGGATTCCACGAAATATCAAGAAATTGTATCGGCTAATATTCAAGGTCAGTGGAGAAAGTCTGTGGGAAGAAACATGCCGTGCATGCAAGAAGGCCAAAGAATATTTCTGAGCTAGATGTGTTCTGCCAGGAAGAATGGGGACAAATACCAAAAGCAAGAATTGAAAGACTCTTAGCTGGCTACAGGGAGCGTTTGCAAGCTGTTATAGTTGCCGGAAGAGGAGTTACAAAGTACTGGCAAGGTTCCCAAACAGGGCCGGCACAGAGACTTTTTTCTTTTTTAATTATTTTGAAAATTGAAATAAAAAGTAATCTTGCTTTAATATTTGAAGAAATGTGTCATGTTTAACTTTGTACCATTAAGAGGTCAGGTTAGCTTCTGTTCACTTAGATAGCCTATTCATTGTAAAAAGCTAGCATATTGACCAGGGGTACCCAAATGTTTGCACCCCACTGTATATAACATGAATCATTTACCAGCTCCCACTGGACTCCTTTGAAAAAGTCTTCTTAGATTATTTCTTTAGTTTGATTGAGTGTACTCACGTAATTCAGACATTCAACTGATTTTTTTACCTGAAAACTAGCAGTCTCGATTCACTTCTTCCCACAGTTTTGGACGAACTTGCGAGTACTATTTTCTGAGTTCTGGTATGATCTCGTAGTATGACATAGCAATGTTATGATAAATCAAGTCTGAGGTTGGGAATGTAGGCTACTGCAATATACCTACGTTAGCTAGCATATGTCCGGTTCCACGCTCTTTTTCCTTTTATATGAAATAACGTATCTTAATTTACAGTTTGATCGAGGTTTTTTAAATCTTCATTTGACTAATTATGAACTGAAGGACATCCCACTCCAAGCGTGAGCTGTAGTGGGAGGGGTGTGGGGAAATAGCCACAAGCATCTTTGTATTGGTACAATTATGTGCGCGGACAGGACTGTAGTAGTAGGCATACTCAGTACCAGTGTCTGTAAAGAGAGGAATGCTGGAAGGATCAGTCAGTCGCGTGGATACCTCTCAAGAGCATCACGGAATGAAAGTAGGGAATTATATTTTACTGAGAATGATAAATAAACAATAGATCCTTAAGTTTTAACTTACGTTTTATCTAGCGTGGTAGCTACACATTCGTACCGTTCAGATTCCAATGATGGGAGTTGGCTATCAAGAACTAACGTTAGCTATCTCAATGTGTTGGCAGCTAACTCGTAAGCTAACGTTATTGTCTTAGCCGGCAGGCGGACACCCATGGCATCATTACCTCAGAACACAACGTTAGCTAAATCAGCTGTTGGGTTAGGAAACGGGACAATCCACATCGTCATGTACATTAGTAACATTATTAAGCTATTGTTTCTCACTAACGTTACCTTATAACACTAGCAATGTGGAAATATACTGAAACCAGATTTGGTGATCTAACGTTAGTCCGCTAAATTAGTGGCAATGTGACAATAGTTTGCTAGCGGAGTTCGCTGGCTTAGTAAAATGCTAACAGCTAACAGCTTCACTTAGCCACGTTAGATAAAGGTTGACAGAGCTATTGGCTCTTTTAGCTGCGATAGCTAGCTAACAGTAACTAGCTCGCAACTATGATAAAAAAACAATTTAGGAATGTGTGAGTAGCCAGTTAGCTAACGTTAGACCCAAGAGGAGGTCTATAAAATAAATGAGCTAAGGTAACGTAACGTTAACTTAATTAATAAGCCATACAGCAGTTGCTGTTGGATTCAAAGTTAATGATAGAGTTACTTGCAAACCTTTAACGGGGTCCGCTGTCTAGACTAGTTAGCTAGCTAGCTTACCCAACACTAGCTAAAGTAACGTTATCACAGTTATTTGTTTATTATTTATGAGCTAACTAGCAGGCTAGTCAACGAGGTAATGTTAGGTAATTAGCAAGTTGTTCATGAATAACGTTTCCTTCATAATCTACATATATTTGATAAGTATGTTGCTAGCTAATTATCTATATAGATACATCACATTGTCTAGTATTAGCGAACTCGCTTGATTTCTGCACAACTATCCATCCGTAATCTTGCAGGCCCTCAAACATCCTGCGGTTTTCCTGATGTGACTGACCCACACGGACATCATTTTTAGGACGCTTCCACTACTATTCAGTCAGAAGAGACAGGAAAGCATCTTGAAAACAGCGACGTCTAACGACAAAGATTTGACATGACAGGTACTGTTTGGCATTTCTGTCGACCAAAGATAGATAAAATTAATCTAAAATTAAAATACAGTCACGAGTCAAACTCATGCAACACAGGCTGTTCGAGGCTTTAACAAACACAATCAAGCTGTTACTTTTGTCAAAGCCATCAATGCTCATTCTGCATGAAACGAATATGCAATTAGAAAAATATTTTATAATATTTTAAGTAATAATCTAAGAAAATGAACCAATGTAGAAATATTTTTAATGTTACTGTTGAACAATATGTGGTGTACATAAATCATAAATTGCTGGCAGAATAACCGTGTGCTGCTGAGTTTTCTTTTCGGTTTTGGTATTTAGAGATTGACAGTGCTGGGATTGCATTGGTTAACTAACACATTTACCAAAACACAGTGTTGAGTGAGGCTGACACTTACACACCTGCAAACATTAAAAGTGACAAAAGGTCAATACACTGTTAATGTGAACTGTAAGTTCTAAAGAATGTCACTGAACAGTGATATTATGTGGCTTTTGTCTTTGCACATGCTATGTGCTAGCATCTGCTGACACATTACTTCAGCAAGGGTCTGTGCTGAGGCTGTTTTCCCTATAAAGGAAAATGGGAAATGGTGAAGTTCAAGATGTTTTTTTCTGTCTGTGGAAATGGTTTGACTGTGTAAGGGTTGGGAAATTAGATCAGCACATGTTTTTTGGAGAAATAACTGCATTGTTAACATGCAGTATATTGATGTTGAGGAGTTTGTTTAATGCTTACTACACTTTACACAATTTTTGCTTAGATTTTCCTGTCACAGACAAATTTGTAGAAAAATATTGGAGAAAAATTATTAAAGTTTTAGCTTGATCGTGGTGCTGAAAGCCCAGTGATTTCAAAAAAGTTGTCAAAAAGAATGCCTGCTGGATCAGGGCTGTGAAATGAGCCACAGTAAAACCTTTCAATGTACATGTATAACAATTCTAAAGAATGTGTACATACAACTGGATCAAAAACTATTGCGAACTCGCTAAGAAAATGAGCCAATGTAGAGATATTTTTAATGTTACTGTTGAACAATGTTTAACAATATGTGGGGAAACTGGTAAACTCCTGCCATTTCTGTTGGTAAACTCCTGCCATTTAATAAGAAAAGAAAACGGCCAGCACTCTCCAATATAAGTTACATTTTTTTTTAAATAGCAGCAGTCACTGACGCGTTTCCGCTACACAGCCTTCATCAGCATACAGCCTCAATCTGAGAACAAAGGTGTAAAGCAACCACAGGGGCCAAATTCAAGTGAATGCGGACGTTTCAAGTGTGATCAATTTGACTAACAAAAAGTTGTACAACGGTCCATACTTTCTAAAGGTCTGTCCTTTGTTTGCTTTAGACGTGCTGATTTTTTTATTACAAAAGCTAAATTATATAAGTTTTTTTGTTCAGTCAATTTAAAGGCTTTTTTTAACGAATGACTCTGAGTAACATTCCGTCTCAGGACGAGAATGAGCAATTAACTGTAAAGAGTAAGTTCAAGCCGAAAAGTCATTTTGTACCCCCTGTGTTGAATTCTTCGATTAATACATTTTGTAGATTGGTGGAGCGTTATGCTATGCATTTGATTAATGAAGAGCCACCACTTCAGCATGCAAATATATCTAGAAAAGAAAGGGAAGCACTGAAGTTATTGTCTAAAGATGAGAGTATTGTGATCAGAAGCGTGGACAAAGGTGGCGCTATACAGAATCCTATAGAAACAAAATTTTGGATCAGTTGAGTAGTGTTGGGTTTTATAAGCCCTTGCAATCGGACCCCACTGCTAAATTTTATAATGTAATTAAAAACAGATTACAAATGGCTTTGGCTGAGAACCTAATCACGAAAGATTAAGTTTTTATATGTTACAAGAACATCCTGTTAGACCCATTTTCTATACTCTGTCGAAAATTCACAAGAGTTGTAATTTACCGGTCCCAGGACATCCAATAGTTGCAGGAATACAATTGTGAACAACCGATTTTGCAATTTATTAATGGTCATATTAAGCCTCTAGTACATGAATTGCCTTCTTTTATTAAGACACGACAGATTTTCTTAATAAAATTGAGTCATTTGAGGATGTGGAAAACACTGACCTTTTGTGTTCCATGGATGTATCAAGTCTATATACGAATATACCGCATGAAGATGGTTTGAAAGCGTTATGTTACTTTTTGGAATTAAGAGGATAAATGTCCCTCTACTGGTTTATTCGTTGATTTGGCAAAAGAGGTACTTTGAGAATAATTATTTTAATAATAATATATTAAGAATAATATATTAAGTCCAAGGAACTGCTATGGGTTCCCCTTTTGCACCCAATTAAGCTAACTTATTTATGGGTAAATTTGAGGAAGAATTTGTGTTCAATGATAATCCTTTTTTTCCTTTTATTAAACATTGGCACAGGTACATCGATGATGTTTTCATTATTTGGAAGAGAACTGGTGATCAATTGGAGGAGTTTAAGACCTATATAGACAGTAGAATAGAGTCTATTAAATTTACTCTAGAGAGTGATACGGAAAATGTTTAATTTCTTGACGTTTTTGTGAATAAAGCCAATGTCTTACAGACAACAGTTTATTGTAAGCCAACGTACAGGAATAACTGTTTACACTTCAGCAGTTATCATCATCCATCGCTGAGCTGCCGTTCTGAGTCTGAATTTGAAAAACATGCTTTGGAACTGTGCCAACGTTTTTCAGCTAAAGGTTATGATGATGTTTTGATTTCCACGTTCTCTCCTATCTCAAATAAATTAAAAGCAATTGTGTGTCGCCATTGGCACATATTATCTAGTGATCCAGCTGTGGGACACATATTTTGTAACCTTCCACGGTTTGCATACAAGAGGGCCAATAATTTAAGGGATTTTGTAGTCAGATCTGACACATATAGACCCCCAAAACATTTTCTTTCTTCCATTCCTTACAGGAATTTTCCATGCTCTAATTGTATACACTGTCATGCCACGATTTAAGGTAACACTTTTTCACATCCCCACATGGTAAAAATATTTAACGTTAGAGGGAGAATCACGTGTAAGACTAAATGTATTGTTTATATGCTTAAATGTCCGTGCGGATTATGCTATATTGGGAAGTCAACAAGAGAAGTAAAAACAAGAATTTCTGAACATAAAAGCAGCATTCAGTGCAAGGATGTGAAATCTCCAGTAGCAAGACATTTAATTTAATGGGACATGATATTTGCAATGTCTTGAGGTGGTTAACAGCCCCAAAAGGGGAGGCAATAGAGAACAATTACTTTTACAAAGAGAAGCTTTCTATATTCACTCAATGGGAACAGTAAGTCCATGAGGAATGAATGAGGAACTTATTCTTAGTTGTTTTTTGTAGGTTTTTGAACAATAAGTAAATGCTAACATAAAATGGTTAATTACTCATTTGTTGTTATTGTTATTTTTGTTTATTTTCTGATGTCATTGGCAATGTTTATGCTACTTTAAGATACATTTTTCTCCTTTATATTGGTATAAAAAATGTTAAATTTATATATTAATACGGCATGCTCTTAAACAATGGTTATTGTAGTGTGCTGTAGATAGAGAAAAGCTTATGTACCTTGGTCTTATGTTTAGAAAAGAGTAAGAGATGTTCTATGGGGAATTCACTAATTGCTGCTAATTGTCTGCCACCTGTATGACGTCATGGCTGTGGTTGCTTTACACCTTTGTTCTCATATTGAGGCTGTATGCTGATGAAGGCTATGTAGACAAAACGCGTCCGTGACTGCTGCTATTAAAAATTATTTAACTTATATTGGAGAGTGCTGGCGTTTTCTTTTCTTATTATATTTGCCCTGGGCCACAGCACCCGTAAGCTTAATTATAAGTCTTAGGTGAGTAGAGCATGTCTTTTACTATTATATAAACTCCTGCCATTTCCCATGACCAAGGCACTGGCCTCAGAACTGGAGTTGATCCCCGGGCGCTGCGCTGTGGCTGCCCACTGCTCCTAAATAATTAGGATGGGTCAAATGCAGAGGACAAATGACCCCACGGAGTCAATAAAGTATAACCTTTCTTATTTATTTATCTTATTATTGGGGCAATATAAAAATGGATGCTAGCATTTCTCAAACCATGACTAAGTTTACTAGACCATGGGTATTTGAAACACTTTAAATGCTGGTAAACTTCAGATCAGTATTAATTAAGTGTTTATTAAATTTGGACTGTTACCAGATTAAACTTTAACCAACAAAAAAGGGTATTTGTATCACCAATTAACCAAAGTAAAGATTTATGAATTTCTCAGCATTCAGGGGATTAAATCTCCTCCTCTGTATAAACACATTCTCTGTATAAAAAGGTCAGAGATAGCCAACTGTCGAGATGGCAATTGTTACGTGTCCTCACATGCTTGTGACTGTAGGATGCATTGCTGTCATATGATAATGCATGAATGCAGTTCCACCATTAAGTTTTTGTATTGTACTTGTACTGCACAATTTGCACATTCTCAGTGAAAGATTTTCTGGGAATGATCTCACTTAATTTTGGCTAGCAGATGGGCTAACAAATGTAACTGGCAGTATCAAAGCTTTGCTTCTATCAGGAGGTGTAACATCCACATCAGGGCTCTTCCCAAAGAATGTAACAGAGCTGGCGTGCCACTGTAACCAAAAGCTGGAGAAGAGCAACGGGCATCTAATCAGAAAAGAATCGGCGCTTATTTTGTCAAGGCTGGAAAAAATTCACTTTCCGTTTGGAACCAAACAATTACAGTCTTGCTTTAATGCAGGTGCGTAATTTTGTTGTGCAGAACTTAAATTATGAACTCAGTTCTCACTCCGTGATGACTTAGTATTAATGTGCCTTATTTTGTTCAGAAATAAATAATAGCTAGTTAGCCACTATTACATTTTAATAAACAAAAAGCAATTTTATACTTCTAATTAATTATTATTATTTTTTTATTTCTGCTCTACTGAAAATGTCCCGAACCGTTAAGTCAAAAGGAGCATAACAAACCAAGGATTTTGTGTACCGTTACGCTTCTACTGGGTACCTATTAAGCCCAGTTTGGACTTTTTACATATTCATATTCTTTAAAAGGTTTATAAATTAAGTGAGAGATTTATTTAGCACTTTCACTTTATTTTCTTTTGGAGTTAATTTCCATAAATACATATATTTTTTTGTAGTTCTTTTTTATCATCCATCTCACCCGCCTCCCCCCTCCCAGCCCCACTCTATAAAAAAACTGGAGAGAACCCTGCACATTTTTAGTGTGTTTCAAATCACAGTTTTAACATAGGCAAGAAAATTCCTTGGGAACAAAATACTTGTTTGTTCGTATTAACCAATTTTAAAATTTCAAATAGCCATACATGGTTCTCTTCATACCTTTCTGACCACTCTTATCAGGTGACCTGGCTCGGCTCTTATCTCAGTTTTTCACTGCTTTACTAAGTCCCCCAGGGTTCCATTCTCGGCCCCCTACTGTTTTCCCTGTGCACTAAATCTTTTCCTTCAATGGTATTCTATTCTCCCATGGATTATTTTACCACTCCTATGCTGACAATACACAGATGTTTCTCTCCTTTCCACCCCCAGATGTACATTTTGCCTCATAGCTTGTCTCAATAACACTGAGTTGGATGATGAGTTTGCGTCTCAAACTCAATACTGGGTTGTGGCTCTAGTAAAATACATACTTCTGGTCATAGTCTGCAGTTCAGCAAGTGCAACTGCACCGTCTTACATACAGCCTTATTATCAAACTTCACATTCTTGCCAGACCACTCCTGTCCACATCCTCTTTGGTTTGCTATCTCTTCTTCTACATTTTTGAGCTGCATCTAAGCTCAATGTACCCTGTACTGTGACAGTTATTATCAGTTGACTATTCCAATTTATGCTACATTTTACACCATAGCCTCAAACCGATTTTCATCCATAATATCCTTCTTTCATGTACTTTGGCATTTAATCCGTTTTTTTAGGATTGTGCAATGACGACGACGACGACTACTACTACTACTACTGTGGGTTATGACACTGATGTCCTGACTTGGTCTCTGCTCTTTTCTTAAACCTTTATGCACACACTTTTGTGAGTTGCTAACATGATAACAGCATCTGCTAAATGCCTAACGGTTATGTAATATAATTGATTAAATTGGCATAATTTATTCACACATGATGATATAGTTGCTATGTGAGCAATGTTGCAGGATTTGTTTAAAAATATAATATGGCTTGACTGAATATGTGGAATGGTGTGAATGTGATATTGAAGTATATCACCATATAACCATGAATTTATTAATATAAATGTAAAAAGTTTTTTTATTAATTAAAAAAATATTTATTGTATTTCTCATAATAAGAAAGTCTAAGAACCGAGCTTGGAACATAAAGCGCAGGTAATTAACTTTCCTGCCTTATGTTGTGATCGAATGCCAATGGTTTTACAGTGAGTCACTATAGAAATGACTGAGTTCCGTACAGTGCTTGGGGAAAAGTGGGTTTGTTCAAATATTGAGAACCATTAACTGCTCTGAGTGTATATCCTTATAATATATGAAATGGCTATTGATATAATTTATTTTGTTTCTGTTCATGACTGATTATTATATTGTCCTATTACAGTATTATGTTGTCTCCTCCAGTCAGTGTTCTTGGTCTTTGTCATTAAAGTTGCTGCACTGTACATTGAAGGTAGTCTTCCAATTGCTGCAGCAAGTGATAAAGCTGCCAAATCAGGGAATGCAATCCCATCTCATTACATTAATGAAGTCCACGAGATAAAGTGATGTCACTTAAAATCTGTTGGAAGCAAACAAAACATATTCTACCGGAACTTGGCAGCCGACGAGCTCGCGGGACCCCAGTCGGTTTCTGGAAGAATCTTGTCAGAACCTGCTCAGAAACGCCCATGTTCAGTTGCTCTTGGGCTTCACTAACTGTAGCTGGCAGCCTCTCAGTGCAACACACGGTTGGCTCTGGCGTAGCCCAGGGACGGGATGGTTTCAGTCAGCTGGGAATTCTGGGAAGACAGCATATCATTGTGCACCTGTGACCTCCTCTACTCGATGTTGAAATCCTAGCTGCTTAGCTGCACACAAAGCATTTGTCTCTTGTCCGCGCTAGCCAGTTTGCGGTATGATAAGATGTGGTGGCTGACATCCTGCTTCGCAGGACGGCCCACACTTGTCTCCACTCCCCCTAATTTGTGGTGGAGGTTTGTGGCAGTGAGCACTGATGAATACAGCTTATGAACAAAAATTCTAACAGCGCATAAAAGGGGGGGCATAATGGTCTCTTGTGGACAAAATACAGGTGGAACCCAGGCTAGTCCCATAGACTGTAGAAAAAATATGGACAAGTGACTGTGATGTCACCCACTGACTTTCCATGGTCTTGTGAAAGGCGTCTTGAAGCCGTGGAAGTGCAGTTTTGTGCTGCCATACCCATGTTGTCCAAAAATTGGAGCCAGAACTGGAGCGCAACAGGGAAAAGGGGGGACCCTTATATGGTCATGAAGTCTGGCTCCGGGTCGTCCACTAAGCATGTGAGATGCTGCTTCCCCCGAGTAACCCTGATTGGTCCACAAAATATGAAAATATTGTCCGAATGACACAATAACTTCACAAATTAGCACACGAGGAGACATTAGACAAAGAAAAGCAGCTATTGCTACGACATGTTCTTGTGCGAATAAATTATTGAATTTGTATTTTGACCACATTGATACCATTGGAGCCAACAGCACTGGTGCTAGTGAGCAATGCTTTCAACAAGACCAGGAAGTGAGCTTCAAAAACAAAGTCCAGTCTTGGCCCCTTGGTTAGTCCTCAGAAGGTGGTGACTGAATTTCAGGGGGGGAGTCCTGTAGGCTGAGGCTGAGAATAAGCAGGCCTACTTCCAAAAGGAGAGATGGATGTCTAGTGAAGGAGGAGAACAAGGCAGTGAGCCAATGTTGTGTCCAAATTTGTTCCCTTTAGGTGTGCTGTTCTACTGTGGTCCGTTGAAGAGGTTCGGCCTGTACTTTTGGATCCACTCACCTAAAGGAGCTGTTCATTTGACTCCCATGTGGCTCTTTGTTCAGTCCTGGTTCAATTCCATTAAAACCAGTGAATTAGAAAAGAGGTTCAAGAACTTGATCAAACAAATTGCATGTTCGTGCATTATTGTATTCTTTTTTTAAATGTTCTTTTATAATTTGTTTCTGATTTTTTCCCCCCATTTTTTCCCAATCTGGTAGCCAATTGTACAAATGTTATTCAATTCCCTGTGTAGAAACTGCTTGAGAATTTGCAGCTACACAACCCCGTCAGCCGGTAGTAGGAAGGAGGGCACCATGGCCTCTTGAGAGTGTGACTTCTCGAGCGAAGAATAAGGAGAAACATTATTGTATTCTTGTGTCAGCCCTATATCATTCTCACATAACTCAAATTTACGGCGACAACATTACGGTAATTAATTTTATTTAACCTTTATTTATCCAGGTTAGTCTCTTAAGATAAAAAATCTTATTTTCAAGAGAGACCTGCAGCAGTTTACCCTATGTAGGAAACAAGATTTAAATCAATATACAGACATTAATATCAGTTTTCAAACATTAATAATGGGTTACCAGTATGCCTACAGTACAGGAATTGCATCATGAGTTACTTTGTTCTTGTCGTATTGGTCTGTTTCACTGCAAAACATTAGAATTTTTGGTTACTAGCGATTAGATGTAGGTCCAGTACAGTGTTGGTTTTTTGTGCTTGTCGCCTTGTTTCGTATGCAAATGACTCAGTTTCGTACTCAGTCAAAGCAGGCTACATTTAGATTTGGTGATAAAAAGAGAGTAGGAAGTTGGAACATGTAGCCTGCCTGACCAGCGAAGCACATTTTTAAATGAAAGCTCAAACAAAGAGCTTACTGTAATAAAGAATCACATTGGCCTATATTTCATAGTTGACCACCAATGTGCTTAAATCTGTGAGCTTCATTTTCATTTAAACCTACAGAATTGATTCCAGTAGTCGGAAAATACACTTGTTGCCAAATGTCATCCATGCTTTAAGTTGTTGCTTTTACTTGTGCTGCAGCGGGTCATAGCCCAGGAGAGCCAGATGAATGACTCTTTTGTTGAGGTGAATTCGGCTCCCACGTTCACTGAAAAGAGCCCTTCAAAATAGGCATTGGCTTCCGAATGACCCGTCTCTAGTAACTGGAAGCAACAAGTGTGGGAGTCAGTGGGTTGCCAGGCCTTTGATTCTATGAGCTATATTTTGTAACCAATGTAGGTGGCTCAACCTGGTTATAGTCCAATAAGTGAGTTGCAAAGCTGACCATGAGTGGATCTTCTTGCTGTTAACATGGATGTAGCCGTATGAGATTATTCATCGTGAGTGCTGTGGTAATAATGCGAGAGGTTGAGAGCCTTGTTAATGGTAACCCAGGACTCTTAGCCATTTGTGACTGAGTCACGCTTGTGTTATTCAGAGTGATGAGAAGATCCAGGGATGATTATTAATTAACTGAGAAAAGAAACATGTTTAGAATTGATGAGATTCCCATGAGCTTAAGACAGTGAGCTGGCAGCCAGATGCATGCTTCAGGGGAGGCTATGAAGGCAAAGGAGGCTCCTAATATTACCATGTTCAGTTTGTCTATTAAAATACTGAAAGAAGGACAACGATGTATGGGTTCTGATGATTGCTGAATCACAATGACACCACCGGTATGTGTAAATAAGGATGCCACCTGTAGGCTTGTGATGTATTATTTGTAAAGAATACAAATTATATTTGTATTGATCATTCAATTTAAAATGCTGTCTTGCGTGACTGTGAAAAGCTCTTCACTGGTGCAAATTCAATACCATTCATTTTATAATGAGGTCTTCCAGTAAGTGAGAAACGCGTTGGTTTCCAACGACAGCTGGTTTCCACAGACACCAGGTCTTACTTATGGATGTAAGCGATTAAATGCCGAGGCTGCTGATAGGAGCTTTATGGTATGTGCCCTGTTAAAGGGGGCAACAGCAGGGCTCCATCTGGGAGCAGCCAGTGGCCCACCGCCATCCTTTGAGTGTGCCTCAGTGTCGACACTTCCCAGAGAGACAGAGGGCAATTGTATATCTATCTGTTAAACCTAGAAATATTATAAATATTATATTATAAATATTATTATTCATATCCTAGGGACGGAGGGTGGGAGAGGGAAGGATAGAGAGAGGGAGGGAGAGCGAGCGAGGGAGGGAGGGAGGGCGAGCGAGGGAGGGAGGGAGGGAGAGGTGGAGGGAGGGAGGGAGAGGTGGAGAGAGAGAGAGCGAGAGAGAGAGAGAGGTTTGTTAATAAGCCAGAGAAAAGGAAAGGGAGGCAAAGGTTAAGGTGCTGAACACTCGTGCTGCTTTGTCGTGGAGCTTAGCTGCGGTAGGACAGCCCCACGTTGCTAGTCCTGCGAGCCGTTGTCGGGGTAGCAACCGGGCCCCTGTTGGCTGGCGCATGACTGCGGTGCCCTTGCTAACCATAAGGTTGGCAGTGGTAACTGACCTCTGTCGCTTGCTCTTTGCGCTAATAGCACTTGCCCCCCCCCCCCCCCCACCCATAGGCTGCATTGTTATTCAGGGAAGCACTGAACAAATGGCTACTGTGGGAATATTGAGGCCCACTGATTCCGCTGCTGTAGTTGATTTCCTATTTCCTGTGGCAAGTTTTTGACATTTGTTACCTTTTCATAGATATAGATGTAATTCTCATTCTTTTTGAAAAGTATCTTAGGAAATCTAAGATATTGAAAGATATAGCAGATATATGAAGATGTATACAATATTTACAACAACTTTCATCTGTTTCCATGTTCTGGAAATTTTCTTTCAAAATGTATATGCTGCACAATATTTATGTGTTAAAGCAACAATATACACATACACACATATCTACACTTTTTTGTGCTTTTATAATTTTTTTTAGGTGTGGATTGAGTGGTGTGCAAGAATGTGTTGCTAGGTTTGTTTTGCATGGCTAAACTGATCAATTTAAGCAAAGAGCTAGCTACTGAAGACCTCTGTCAATCAAAATGTACCTTAAGTGATTGCCTGGTAGCTGGCTGAAATACTCAATTTCATGTTATCTAAACACTGGTATCTAAACACTGTCAAGGTATCTAAACCAGTATCGACACGCTTTTTTCCGGCAAGCCAGCTATCCATCAGGCTAGCTCAATGACTAGCTAACTACAAAACGTTGTGTACCTATTGTACTACTTTTGTGCCTGGTGATGCATGGTGCCTCTTCTGACAGTGCTTAATACAGTAACCGTTGTGCATGACTGCGTTCTTGTCACCATTCACATTCTTCTTCTGCTGCCATGGCTTCACATTGTCCACAGTCAGCTGCCTGTTGTCGCTGCCTTTCATGCTCTTGCAGTTCTCCATTGGTGTTCTTATGGGCTCAAAACTATAGAGACTAATGTCCTCATCTAAATGGCACATTAAATCCAACTCTTGAAAGACACATCAAGTGAGCTGTTTTACAGGTAATGATAGGTTATAAAAACAACAGTGCACATTATTTTTAAAGTGCTTTTCATTTAGTCTCAAAGAGCTGTTCAAAGAATAGGTAACACGCCAAGTGGCGACATACCATGAAGGCAAAAATGTGTCCCCACCAGATTCCCCCACTCCTTGTGTACTTACTCTAAGAAATGAGTCTCGTCAGAGGGTGTCAAGCAGACAGTTTTCTTGGACTGCATGGCGTCAAATATTTAAAAAAACTGAATGCTTTAAATGTTTGCTTTTTAAAAAAATAATTTAAAAAATGAAAAAAAGAAGATCTTATCGGTTAGACTGGCCGTTTCAAACATTGAACATTGATTTTAGGGTGACATTCCACTTTAACATTAATCAGTTTTACTGTATTAGGGTGTGAACAGGGTATGAAATTAGCTTTTTCACCCACTGGCCATAGTGGCTTGTGGATTCTAAAAATCACCAGCTATTTTCAACATTTTACCAGCCACATTGCCTTTTACAATATAACACAACCTGGTCGGTTACCTGCCAAAGTGGCTGCTAGAGTAAAAATCTTGCCAGCCACAATCTAAATTTTACCAGCATTTGGCTCGTGGATGGTGCTAATTTTGCACCCTGCCTGTGATGGATTGGCGACCTGGCCCAGGGTTATTCCTGCCTCTCGTCCAATGAATGACCAGGAATAAGCGGGTTAGACAATGGATTTTGCCGTATTGATATTTGGTTTTTACAGGTATGAATTGGCTGTTTTGTTGGTCACATCTGTGCAAACGCAGTGCAGGTGTTTGCTGTAGCCCCATGAAATGCACATAATGCAAAAATAATTAGCCTGAAGGGCTGATTAGGCACTGTATTTAAAGAGGAACTCTAAACTTCTATATCGATTCTATATGTTTAATGTGAGTCTTGAAGCTTACCGCACTAGAACTGCGCCTCCTGGTTCTTTTGTTTCTAGCTGTTTTCCAGACGTGCTGCGTTGCGCTGATCATGTCACTGGTGCAAATCAAGCATAGACTTTTTAGATATGACGAGATAGGCAACTGGGGCTTTTCCCCATTGGAGGAGTGCACAGTAGTGTTTTCAGTTAGCTTAGCAACTAAAGTTACATAACATAGGCTTAGTGGCGCGCATCTGACCAGCGCTAGCCGGATTTAAAGTTGGTTTTCGTTGGATAGTCAAAATTATAACGGGTTGTACATGGTAGTACT
>CM040395.1:109948261-109973637 GCA_022702515.1 Ilyophis sp. 1 JC-2022
ATATGCGATGGCATGACCGTCAGGTTGCACAGTAGTATTGTGAGTCTAATGGGAAGCAACATCATCATCGATAATTATGGACTGCTATAAGTAAATAAGTAATTGTGAGAGAGAGAGTTTTTTATAGTTTGTGTTGTTATAGTTTTTATAGTGGGTGAGTATGAGAGAGACAGAGAGATAGAGGGAGAGAGTATGTACAATAAATTAAGGGTTTCCTATTTGTGTCCACAGGAGCGTTTAGTGCTATCCATACTGCCCCGTTTCGTTGCCTTGGAAATGATTGCGGACATGAGCGCTTTGGATGATGAGCTTTTGCCCCAGCAGTTCCACAAGATCTACATTCACCAGTACAAAGATGTCAGGTCAGCGAGTCAGCAGCATCAGGGACAACTTAACCCCTTGGCGCAGATCCCCAAGTGGCCATAGCGCTGGCGCCAAGATTTTGCTCAACTCTGATATTAATTTCTCCTATAACCAAACTATGCGTGGAAACATCAAACTCTGTGTTTTAGCTTTATTAGTACACGGTTCATGACAACTTTGCTGAATACGGAGTTTCTAAGTGTCACTACCCAGTCTCGCCTGCAACTATACCTACCCATGCATAACACAGTGGACAATAAAGTCATGTACAATAGTTGAACACAATAGCCTATATGTGGCCAGTTGAAGTCACATATACTTAATAATAGCCCATTACATGCAACCAATGTCCAACGATTTATTTTTTGAGTGCATCTATCACACCAGGGGCCACATGTATAAAACTCTGAGTCAAAGAATGCGTAAAAGAACGCTCAGGGAGAAAGTCGGAAATCTGCTTTCGCATTTTCTCCCTCTGCCTTCCTATCACGGTGTCGCCATATCACACTGTCTCCAAACATTGTGTGCACATGGTGTCCAGCGTGTGCAGAGGTACGCAGGTTCTGTTATGTTATAAATCTGAATTTCTGCATGGAAACTCGCTTACGCAGCTTTCTGAAGGCATTTTTCTGCTCAGCACTGTTCAGACATGTGGCCCCAGGAGCGTAGGTTTGTTTCCAGTTTTGGTAGGGGATGTATGCGAGCGCACACAGTGCGCAAGCGGCAAAAATTTTGCACTAATTTAAGAGCAAATATTGTTTTTGAGCTACAAAGAGAGCATCAGCTGATCCCGATGACTGTTTCTTTAATTAACCTCAACTGATTATGCATTTGGCCTACATGTGCACTTGCTGCATACAAATTTAAAACAAATTGGATCGTGTTATGACTAACGTTAGCAGTTGTGCTAGCTAACATCATTAGAGTTGTTAGCTCGCTAGCTAACGTTAGCTAACTAAAGTTTGCGCGCTCGATCGCATTACGACCAATAAAGTAACACTTAAACATCGTAAGCATGCGTCCATATTTATGGTATGCATCACAAACATATATACATCATTAATAAACAGTAGAAAGTTGCTATATTCAGAATTTTACCTGGAAAGAGTTAGTTACTGTTTTCGTCAACTGTTTTCGTATTAATGACGAACATTTGTGACTGTAGTAGTTAAAGGGATATTTCACCTTAGTGTGACATAAGTTATTCTGTGGAGCCTACCCCATTATATTTGCATAGCGTGACATCAGATGTCCCTGCTGACTGTTAACGGCATCCCCGGTAGTCCCGGTTGTCAGGGTCCCCATTCACTCCCATTCATTTTCGAGACCTCACCAAAATTTATAATTTTAAAACACACACTAACTCCGGCAGATAATACATCGATAAAAGAGAACACGATGATGAAAAGGTACGTGTTTGTTTTGATATTTAATGTAGTTTAAACATTTTATTACCTTTTTTAAAAAAAAGAAGATCTGGCAAAAACCTTTGTTATTTTAACTCAGTGAAGAATCCTTGCGTACGATAAAGTTGACGTCAATTCACCAACTGTAGTAGGCTACCGTTAGTTGTAAATTTACGTCATAATAAAACAAAAAATCTAACTACAGCTTGTTATATTTCTAAGCAGTAGGATATCCGAAAATAGTTTCACTATTATAGATAATTTAAACGTGACAACGTCTTATAAGATCAAAACATACACGTACCTTTTCACCGTTGTGTTCACATTTATCGATGTATTATCCGCCATAGTTAGTCTGTGCTTTAAAACGATTCATTTTGGTGAGGTCCCGGAATGAATGGGAGTGAATGCGGACCCTGACAACCCGACTGACGGCGATGCCGTTAACGGTCAGCAGGGATCGCTGATGTTGCTGGTATTCACACTATGCAAATATAATGGGGTAGGCTCCACAAAATGACTTATGTCACACTAAGGTGAAATATCCCTTTAATGTAATAATATAATAAGAGATTGATTCAAGTAGTTAATGTAGCTAATAATGTAAATAAGATCAATATGACTGATACTCATTTCAACATTCAATATAATACAACCTGTACAATTACTCAATATATTTCAAGATGTCACAGCTGCGCAATCAGATCTGTCTCGTAAGGTAAAGGAAATTGTAGCGTAACGGTAGTTTAATCTACATCCCAAAACAGATTACTAAAGCTAACGTTAGCTGAGGTAGAGAGAAAAGCTAACTAGTAGCCTAGTGATCTAGCTGTCGCTGTGTCGCTGATGAACCACTGCTCTGCTGCTGAAAAGCTTGCGTGGCTGTGACTGACAGCTCGTGGCACTCACTGGGAAAGAGGCGAGGAAGGGAAAGACGAGTCAGTCGAGGTTGTTGATTGGCTATGGCAGATAATAGGATAGCTTGCTAATAGGTTATTGATGCAGCCGTCAACCAGATCTGCACTTTCGGAAGACCGCGATGAGTTTTTGAATTATACTACGCCAATAACTACAATTTTTGGTAGGGACAATTCTTGTTTCGTGACATTGGTAGGGACATGTCCCTAGCGTCCCTACTAAAAACTACGCCTATGTGTCACACATACTGTAAGGATGTGGCCAGGAAGGAGAGAGAGATTGTAACCTGGAGCACTGGTAGATCTACACTGCGGGAGTTACTTTGCGTTTTTGGAGCAGCTGTGCCGACACAAGTAGGCTACAAAATCGTGTCTCTGTCGAAGTGAATATGATCCAGACACTGTCTATCAATTAATCCATTTAATATTGGTCTGGTATGATATACCAGAGGGTCAATCATAGCCTACTTAAAAAAAAAAAATTATGACTTCTCTTTGATAATGGCAAGTAGGCTAGGAAAAAGAAAACACCAATATTATGTTCAAATAACATGCACTCATTCTAATATCTATTTTTGCGAAGGATTCTGTATTTTTCATAATAATCTATTGGTGGCGCTAGACATAAGCCACCTGAATAAGTGATCTTCTGTGGTCTTCCAGGTCTTTTATTTTTTCTGAATAAAGTTAAAAATTATTAAGTGAAAACTGAATCCACGTATCTTGCAGACACATACCTCGGTTTCATCACATCTCTGTGGGGGATCTCTGTGTCAGAGACACTGAGTAAATATTGGAAGTCCAGATGCGATAGCTGTGCAATCTGAAAGTGTTCGAAAGAACACCACTGAGACGAATAATAATCCGTAGTGGAAATAGAGGAAAATAACAGAACACAAATAACCTCGCGAAAAGAACGAGGAACTCGATCTCCGAGCAAAAAACAAAGAAATAAGCTATACGCTTATCTAACTCCTGTTAGTGGAGCGAAACAAAAAGGAAAACACAGAGCTCAACAGAACCCCAAACAATTTGGGTAAGAGCACTCTGAGAAAAGAAAGGAAAACCAAAAGAAACGAGAAAGCCTCTGCTCTGAACTCAGAGCGAAAAAGAGACTTGCTTACTTTCTAAACTTCCTAACCCTTTCTTTTTTAAACTAGCTTTCTTACTAATCTCCTATACCTTTTTTACCGGCTCGAATGTTACGTGGAATAACATGGAAGCAACGAGAGAGGCAGGAAGCGGAGTATAAATAGTCAACGGAAATTAATAACAGGTGAACTTACTAATGACGAGGCGAAAGCAAAACCCCGTCACGGAACAAAGGAAAATCCGATAGATTACCGGTAACGACAAAAAAAAGAATAAAGAGAACGCGGAGATAAGAGAAGGAAGGCAAGATCCATGACAATCTCCACCCTGCGTGTGTATAAACTAGAGAAACGCTTAAAACCGAGGATAACTCAAATGTCTGAATCACAAATAGCTTAAGCTATGCGGAATTTTGGGAATAAGTCCCATTTGCGCATGATTATGAATTTGGCCCTTAGAATGTACATTCACTCACCGAGGCGTAATAGTTGTTTCCTACTATTTTCACAAGTTTGTACAAGTTACTAACTCGTCAGCATGCAAGAGAAAATCCTCGCATTCTTACATGGATTTTGGGAGTAGTTAAGAAGAAGATACCATAGTTACCAAGATACCATAGCATTGATTCTGTCAGAAAATATGCCTGAGGGATATTCATGAGGGACATTTTCCTCCTTGAGATGCAAGTATTACTGTTTGTGATATTTCAAATATGTACGCTAGTTTTTCCACTCCGCCACAGTGTTGTGCCATATGTTCGATATTGTTATTTTCGCTTTTTGAGTGCATTTCACATATTGTAGTGTAAGCGTTCATGAGTGGCTGTCATGTTTTATATTTATTTTGCCCTTAAGCTAGAACTTTTTCCAGCATTTTCCTGATGATGGAATATTATTTTATTGTAATCTTATCGTACATAATATACACCATGGCGTATTAGTATTTGTCTGCGCAACACTTGTCACTTAGACCATGAAAAATACTAATTCAAATTTACTGTGCATATGTGCTAGATCAATGTAACATTTTTCTTGGAGTGAGTATGAATGTCTACATGCTTTATAATAGACAAAAAATATTTTATAAATTTTATGACAGGCTTTATATATCCCCTTATATTGATGAAAAGACAGTAATTCCCTCTTGAAAATGATGCAAAAGTTAGTTTTATGAGCCAAAACAGTTGAATATATCATTATTAAATATAACATTATTTTATGATTTACAGCAGTCCACGATTTAGCCATGTGGATGATTTTGGAACAACAGGGTACACTGCCTACATTTTGCAACATAAGTTTTGTATATCACCCTCAGATTTTTCAGACATGTCGTCACATAGTTTATGATCCAGGAAATGTATAGTTTTACCTGTTTCAGATATGTAGCTCTCAGTATTTCATTGCAAACTAAAGAAAAACTTTTTCCAAGGTTTCTTTGCATTTGTGGCACTTTATTTTGACCTAAATTATGAAAATAAGCTTGATATCACCGTGATACAATGGACGTCAATGAATACTGGTGTGCTTTAGTTGAGACTTTGCGCAGATATACGCAGTTGGTGTACTTTAGAAAGCAGCTTTCGGAAAAAAAAGAAGAAAAAAAAAAAAAAAACATGCATAACAAGTTCAGGAGGATGTTTGTGAGTAACCCTGTCATTATATTTGGAAAGAGACCTTGCTGTTGATTTTTTCGAATGTAAATAATGTACATATTCTAATGTAAAACATTGGACTTATTGAGGTCTGTGGTATCAGGGTGATATCAAGGTGAGCTGCAGCGGATATCTATAAAACTAGTGAAATCTCAGAGAAACTATCAGGATGGATACCTAGCAGTCCGGGTATATAGGTACATAGCTGAATGTCATTTTTGGGTGAACTGCCAAAATGAATAGTTTTTTAAAAGTCGAAACCATTACATGATTGTAGTGGCTGATAGTGAAACTAATGAACATTTATTGTGTTGTTTAAATGTTACCAATATGTGATGTACAGGGCATATACCTCTTAAAAGAAAAAAAATCTGACAAGATTTTTGCACTTTATGTAGACAATAATACAAAGAGCGTATGTGTAATAGCCTGCTTGACAGGCTGCTCATATGATAGCAAATCACACATGATAATGTTGGCATGAAGAACCATACTCCTCTGTAATAGGCTACCAATGAATCAAGCTATGTTTGCTATAGATTACTCTCACAATAAGCAACAACAAACATGAGCAACAACAGACAGACTGAGCTAAGTGGTGAATCTTTCCTGTAAACAGTATCCTCTTTGCTGACATCAAGGGCTTCACCATGCTGTCCATGAGTCTATCTGCACAGGAGCTGGTGCGCACGCTAAATGAGCTCTTTGGCCGTTTTGACCACCTGGCAGAGGTGAGTGAATGCTGGGCAGCAGGTGCTGGATGCCCCCACCTGATTAAATTGGGAAATCATTTTGAGTTATGGTTGCTGTTTGTCTAATTTGATCATCGGTCACTCTGATCCAGCCATCATCTAGTGGTGACACAAAAATCAGTTCATAGTTTAGATTTTGTCTTGAATAAGTACAGCTACAGTACCTCTGTCATGAAATATGTGTGTAATATATGCAAAAAAACATCCAAGGCTGGAAAAGTTAAAAGCCTTTCATTCATTTCAACAAGAACACTAAAAAGGCACTTGACCCACGCAGCTCTCGACGCATCAGCAATGTCACCCAATTCCAGGTTGCATTGCACTCTGTACCCGCAGGAGCACCACTGCATGAGGATTAAGATCCTGGGGGATTGCTACTACTGTGTGTCGGGCGTGCCCGAGCCCCAACGTGCCCACGCCCGCTGCTGTGTGGAGATGGGGTTGGCAATGATCAATACGATACGGTCAGTCCTGCTTCCACCCCCTAATCCCTCCCCTCAGCTGCCATATGGTTACTCCCACCCGTAGCTCCTCCCCTTTGCTGTCATGTGATCAGTCCTGCACCCTCGCAGCTTCCCTGCTTGGGTTCAGTGGCAAGACAGTTAGCCCCGCCCCTTATCCCCCCTACTTTTATGTCATAGGGCCCTATTTTTGCAATCAAGACGCAACTGTCCAACTCATACTCCAGGGTCTAGAATAGATACTATATCCTCAGCCTGCATTTTTCTGCTTTATTAACTGCAATGGATGTACTGAGTGTAGCAAATCTAAGATGCTCTCATTGCAGACATTATAATGATCTTGCTTTTTCAGGATCTTTAAAATATGCCATTTTGGTGAAGGCAATTAAGAAAGGCTGGGGCTCCAATGACGGTCTGTTCCTGCCCATCTAAATACACTGCTCCTTCTGTCAGGTATGTGAGGAAACAGCTGAACCACGAGATGGACATGCGTATTGGGATCCACTCGGGATCCGTCCTATGTGGGGTGCTGGGGCTGCAGAAATGGCAGTTTGACGTGTGGTCCTGGGACGTGGGCATTGCCAACATGCTGGAAGCAGGGGGAATCCCTGGGTGAGTCAATCAATCCTCTATTTGCGGGATTGGCAATTATTGTTACATCATATCTAGTGTTCACAAAAGTGGAACTCATAGTATGGGCCATTTGCTGAGGCTGAAGGCGTCACCATGACAGGTCCTATTGATCCATCCCATACTCAGGTTTGTATTCTTTTTTCCAACATTTTCTTCTCAATTTGGAATGCCCAGTCACACATATACAGTTAAATGCAAAAGTACTGACACATTTGTTGTTTTTTTGGCTCTGTGCTCCAGCACATTGGATTTGAAGTAAAACAAAGAAGATAAGGTTAAAGTGTACATTCTCAGGTTTCATTTGAGGGTATTTACATCCATATCAGGTGATCCATGTAGGAATGTTAGGGTAGCAAAAGTAATGGGACAAATTAACGTAATCTGAAATAAAGTTTTCATATTTAGTACTTGGTTGCAAATTATTTGATTTCAATGACTGCCTTAAGTCTGTGACCCATAGACACCACCAGATGCTGGGTATCTTCCCTGGTGATGCTCTGCCCCACCTGTACTGCATCTATCTTCCGTTCTTGTTTGTTTCTGAGGTGTTTTGCATTCAGTCTTGTCTTCAGAAAAAAACACATGTTCAATTGGATTCAGGACAGGTGATTGACCTGGCCAGTCAAGAACATTCTATGTTTTGGCCCTGAAAAACTTTTGGCACATCTATGCCTACATCCTAGAGATGTCATGGTTTCTCAGCCTGCTGTTCTCTGTTTGACCACTTCCCTGGGGAGCGCTCGTGTTGCGTCTCTTCTCTTTGTTTCTTTGTCCGTTTCATGTTTTTGGGTTTGCTACTCAGTGTATTCACCTGTTCCGTAGTTCCCATTATTATTTAAATCTCGCGTCACCTGTGGTAGACGCTTCCATATTGCCTATCCTTTTATGAAGAAAGCCGGCATTCTAGGACATCTCCTTTTCCAGTCCCGCTCTCTTTGTTGTGGAAAGCGTAAGCGTTATTTTGTTTTCATTTGTTTCACCAGTTATCGGGCGTTATAGTCACGTTCCGAGGGTGCCCTTGTTTTTTGCTGTTCTCCCTTAAACCATTAGTGCTATTGCCCGTGTGTTCGTGGCTGCTCCGTTTTGCAGGAGTGTTTTTGGTTTCGGCTCCCTCGTTGTGAGCTATAGGGTTTTTCGTTGTTGTTTGATTGTATATATATAGTTAAGAGTTTTTCGCCCTATTAGGGTCGTTTTGAGTTGTAGCGGTATCTCCCCTGTGTGGAGAGTTATAAATTGTTTGTATATTGTAATTCCCTGTTTGCGGGGTTTCCCTCCCGCTTTGTGGTGTTCAGTGAGCATTCTCTGAACCCCTACTGTCGCGTCTGGTCCTTCGTTCCCACGCTACCCCTAACAGAATATGGAAGCCAGTAGGGAGGCACCAGCGACAGTCGCTAATCTAGGGCAAATCCTCACAGCGCAGGAGGCGGTTATCTCCGGCCATGAGGAGGGCATTAGGGCTCTTCAAGCCACCGTCCAAGCCCTACACACTCAGCAGGCACAGTTCGGCAACCAGCTGCGTTATCAGGGAGACGGGCTGCGTGAATTAGTGGACAGCATTCGCACTTTAACGTTGACGATTACGCCCCCCCAGGTTACTTTACCTTCAATCCCGGTAGCACAAGCGCCAAGTTCGGCGGTACTGATTCCTCCTGATCCAGCAGTGATTCCCGTTCCACGCGAGCTCAAGGAGCCTAAATTACAACTCCCGATTCGCTATGGAGGGGAGACCGGGAGGTGTAGGGGGTTTTTGACGCAGTGTTTAATTTTTTCAAATCACAACCTTCTCGGTTTTCCACCCAGGAGGCTCGAGTGTCGTTTATTCTCTCGCTTTTAACAGGTACGGCTCTCGCTTGGGCGGACCCCTTAATCAGAGCAAGCTCTCCCGTGATGTCCACTATGGAGAGGTTGGTAGAAGAGATGGCGTCGGTTTTTGACCATGACGTCTCCGGTCAGGAGGCGGCGATGCGACTGACTTATCTTCGTCAAGGCTCCGACACGGTGGCGTCATTTTCTATTGCCTTTCGAGCACTCGCAGGGGAGACTGGGTGGCCTGACGGACCGCTTAGCGCTCTATTTATTAAAGCACTTTCTGATTCAGTTCGAGATGCCCTTTCTGCAATCGAACCACCCGCTTCGTTCGGTGCGTTAGTGTCTACGGCTATCAGAATTGACAATCGGATTAGAGAGAGAGAGAGAGAGAGAGAGATTCGCTGGGTCACGCAGTGGTCGGTCCTCTATTTGTGTGCCTCGTCCGGTGGTTGTTCCGGTTTCCTCATTTTCTGAGGAGCCCATGCAGGTAGATGGGACGGCAGTACGTGATTCCAGGTTCACCAGGTCGAGAGAGGCGTGGTGTCGTTATTGTAAATGCGCCGGGCATTACAGAGATCTATGTCCTAAGCTAGCGGGAAAAGAGGAGTCTCGCTAAGGGAATCGAGGCCCTTAGTGAGACATGATCAAACTTCTCCTCGAACTCTATTATCTGTGCAGCTGAGTTGGAATAAGCATTCCACCAGCTGTATCGCTTTTATCGATTCCGGATCAGTTGAGTCCTTTATGGACATTAAGTGGGCTAGGGAGCAGGGGATTCCCTCAGTTTCTCTTTCCGTTCCACGGTTAGTAACTGCTCTTGACGGTCGCCCTTTGGGTACGGGCGCTATCCGACGGGTTACCAGCTCCTTAAAACTGTCAGTTTTGTTCCAGGATCATACGGAGCGTATACATTTTTTTTTAGTAGATTCTCCCACATACCCACTTGTTCTGGGTCACTCATGGTTGGTTCAGCACAAGCCCAATATTAACTGGGGAGCGGAGGATTCGGTTATTCTCCGTTGGGGAGTTCAGTGCAGACACCACTGTTCTAGAAATAAATCTATTAGATCTGGCGGCTCGCGCCGCTCTCTTCCCGATCTCAGTTCTGACAGCGAACAGGAGGAGGAGAGTGTTCTCCGTGGGGCTCACGGGGCAGTAGCGTCATCTCGCGACACCAGGGGGAGTCTTTCTTGGGACCCGCTCGCTGATGGGTTTAGTATGTGGGAGGAGGAGAGCTCTCCTTCTGAGATCGATTGGGACATCCCTCGCGATTCGGAGTCAGATTCGGAGAATGTTCAGGTGGGCGGAGCTATTCCGTTTTCATTGCCAGCTAATGTTCCTCAGCAGTACACTGATCTTGCAGAGGTTTTTAGTAAGCAGCGCGCCACTTCTCTTCCCCCTCATAGGCCGTATGATTGCGCCATCGAGCTATACCCTGGCTCGATTCCTCCCAGGGGAGCGCTGTATTCTTTATCGGCTCCTGAGAGTGCCGCTATGAGAACTTATATAGAGGAATCGCTAGCCAACGGATTCATCAGACCCTCCACATCGCCGGCGGGGTCCGGTTTTTTCTTTGTTAAGAAAAAAGACGGTAGTCTTAGGCCATGTATTGATTACAGGGGACTTAATGCGATAACTGTTAAGAATCGTTATCCTCTCCCTCTTATGAATTCGGCATTTGAACGCCTCCAGGGGGCGTCTATTTTCACAAAACTGGATTTACGCAGCGCTTACAACCTTGTTCGCATCCGGGAGGGAGACCAATGGAAAACTGCGTTTAACACCCATTCGGGACACTATGAGTACCAGGTGATGCCGTTCGGGCTCACTAGCGCCCCCTCAGTTTTTCAGGCGTTAGTGAACGATGTGTTAAGAGAGATGCTTGAGAAATCAGTTTTTGTGTATATTGATGACATTTTAATTTTTTCTCCCGATATTTCCAGTCACATTCGCCATGTCAGGCAGGTTCTTAATGCTCTGCTCAAGGCGCAGCTGTTTGTTAAGGCAGAGAAGTGTGTTTTTCACACAAAATCAGTGTCGTTCCTGGGATTCATTGTGGCTGATGGCAAGGTTCAAATGGACCCCGAGAAAGTCTCTGCTGTGAAGAATTGGCCCACGCCATCCTCTCTCAAACAGGTTCAACGTTTTTTAGCCTTTGCTAATTTTTACCGAAGGTTTATTCGGAATTTCAGCGCGGTAGTTGCTCCTATTACCGCGCTCACAAAAAAAACCTCTTCTCGGTTTCTATGGAACTCGAGAGCTGAAGCGGCATTTTCTGACCTCAAAAAACGTTTCACGTCCGAACCTATTCTCGTAACGCCTAACCCTTCCCTTCCGTTTGTAGTAGAGGTAGACGCGTCTGAGTTAGGAGTAGGAGCCATTCTCTCCCAGTTATCCCCTATTGACCACAAGATGCACCCGTGCTTACTTTTCTCGCGCATTAACTCCTGCCGAGAGAAATTATGATGTGGGAGACCGGGAGCTTTTGGCGGTAAAAATGGCGCTTGAGGAGTGGCGTCACTGGCTTGAAGGGGCGGAGCATCCGTTCACGGTGTGGACGGATCATAAAAATTTGGAGTACGTGCAGCTAGCCAAGAGGCTTAATTCTCGTCAAGCCCGGTGGGCGTTATTCTTCTTGCGCTTCAACTTCCTGCTCACGTATCGCCCCGGCTCCAAGAACGTTAAGCCAGATGCCCTTTCTCGTGTCTTTGATCAATCAGACAGGGCTGCTGTTCCTGAATTTATCATTCCCGCCGACCACATTGTTGCTCCTGTTATTTGGGCCGTTGAAGCTGCAGTGCAAAGGGCACTGCGCTCCGATCCTGGGCCTGGAGGGGGGCCACCTCACTGTTTGTTCGTTCCTCTGAAACTTAGGCCTCGTGTACTACGATGGGGTCACACTTCACAATTAGTTGCTCATCCGGGCGTTCACCGCACAAAGGAGTTTCTGGCTCGGCGGTTTTGGTGGCCCAGTCTGGAGAGGGATGTTCGTAGTTTTGTGGCAGCTTGTCCGGTGTGTGCCCGCAGTAAGGGTTCACATCTCCCACCCTCAGGGCTTTTGCGCCCTCTTCCCATTCCCAGCCGTCCTTGGAGTCACATCGCCCTCGACTTCGTCACCGGGTTACCTATGTCACTGGGTAAGTCGGTGATCTTAGTCGTGGTGGATCGCTTCTCCAAGGCGGCTCATTTTATAGCTTTGGCTAAACTGCCTTCTGCGTCTGAAACTGCGCAACTAATGATAGATCACGTCTTCCGGCTACACGGGTTGCCGGTGGATGTGGTTTCGGATCGCGGTCCTCAGTTCGCGGCCAAGTTCTGGCGCACATTCTGTTCTCTGCTTGGTGCCTCGGTCAGTTTGTCATCTGGTTTTCATCCTGAGACTAATGGACAGACCGAGCGCACCAACCAGACGTTGGAGAACACTCTGCGTTGCCTAGCGGCCTCTAATCCGAATTCCTGGAGTGCACACCTGGCCTGGGCAGAGTATGCCCATAATACCTTGCGTAATGCATCCACGGGGCTCTCGCCGTTCGAGGCTCAACTGGGGTATCAGCCTCCACTATTTCCTGAGCTTGAGAGAAATGTTGAGGTCCCCTCCGTGGCATCTTTTATTCGGAGGTGTCATTCTGTTTGGAGGTGGGTGCGTACTGCGCTTCAGCGCGCTGCAGCGAGACACAAGGTGGCAGCTGACAGACGACGTCGTCCTGCCCCCTTATTCAGGGTAGGGCAACGCGTGTGGCTCGCTACGCGGGATCTGCCGTTAAGGGTGGAGTCTCGCAAACTCGCGCCCCAGTTTATTGGGCCATTTAAAATTATTCGACGCATAAATCCTGTTACGGTGAGATTACAGCTTCCCCGTACTATGCGTATCCATCCCACTTTTCATGTCTCCCGGCTTAAACCAGTCCTTATTAGCCCGCTGGCCTCCGCGGAGAAGCCACCGCCACCTCCTCGGATGATAGAGGGGGGTCCTGTGTACACTGTCCGGCGTATTCTAGCCGAGAGACGGGTTGGGAGAGGTTTTCAATTTCTAGTAGATTGGGAGGGTTATGGCCCAGAGGAGCGTAGTTGGGTTCCCTCCAAAAACATCCTGGATCCTCAACTTATCAGGGATTTCCGGGGTCGCAGGCTTGAGGGATCGTATGGGGTCGTCCCTTAGTGGGGGGTCCTGTCATGGTTTCTCAGCCTGCTGTTCTCTGTTTGACCACTTCCCTGGGGAGCGCTCGTGTTGCGTCTCTTCTCTTTGTTTCTTTGTCCGTTTCATGTTTTTGGGTTTGCTACTCAGTGTATTCACCTGTTCCGTAGTTCCCATTATTATTTAAATCTCGCGTCACCTGTGGTAGACGCTTCCATATTGCCTATCCTTTTATGAAGAAAGCCGGCATTCTAGGACATCTCCTTTTCCAGTCCCGCTCTCTTTGTTGTGGAAAGCGTAAGCGTTATTTTGTTTTCATTTGTTTCACCAGTTATCGGGCGTTATAGTCACGTTCCGAGGGTGCCCTTGTTTTTTGCTGTTCTCCCTTAAACCATTAGTGCTATTGCCCGTGTGTTCGTGGCTGCTCCGTTTTGCAGGAGTGTTTTTGGTTTCGGCTCCCTCGTTGTGAGCTATAGGGTTTTTCGTTGTTGTTTGATTGTATATATATAGTTAAGAGTTTTTCGCCCTATTAGGGTCATTTTGAGTTGTAGCGGTATCTCCCCTGTGTGGAGAGTTATAAATTGTTTGTATATTGTAATTCCCTGTTTGCGGGGTTTCCCTCCCGCTTTGTGGTGTTCAGTGAGCATTCTCTGAACCCCTACTGTCGCGTCTGGTCCTTCGTTCCCACGCTACCCCTGACAAGAGAGTGTTCTTCATCTTTTTAACAGTTGAAAAGGGGTTTTCCATCACAATTGAAAGTATTCTTCGGTCATCCACTACAGTAATCTACCATGGTCTTCCAGGTTTTTTGCTATTGCTGAGCTCACCAATGAGTTCTTGCTTCCTAACAATGTATCAAACAGTTGATTTTTATTATTTGGTCCTCATGTTGAGAGACAACAGCAACATACTTTAATGCTAATTCCACACCTAGAATTATCTCGACCTTTTGTTAACTTTCTTGTGCATGAACTAATGATGCAAAGACACACAGCTGGCCGAGAGACAGTTGAGCATCCAATTGTCCCATTACTTTTGCTCCTCTAAAATGAAGGGACTATATATAAAAAGGGCTGCAATTTCTACATTATTAACTAGAAATGGATGTAAATATCATCAAATGAAAGCTGACAGTCTGCACTTTAACCTCATATTCATCGTTTTATTTAAAATCCAATGTGCTGGAGTACAGTGCCAAAACAACAAAAACTGTGTCACTGTCATTTTAACTGAATATCAGAGCTCTTGGCTGCAACTTCCACTCTCTATTCATGAGAGTGCTGCTAACATGTGTTCTCCTCCCAAGCATGCAGTACCAAGTGCGGCTTGTAATTACAGCATAATCCGCAAGTCAGGTTCACATACTGTCATGGTATTGGCAGCCTCCTTTTAGTTCTGCGGTCGTCCTTTCGCTTAGTGGCGTCGTCAGGACGTTTTATCTGATTTTTTTTGCATCCGTTTCGGTGTTTGAATCTCGCCTGGCAATTATTCCTTTCACCTGTTTCAGATTTCCTGCCAGTTATAAATAGCTCCGCACTTCCGTGTTTCGGCGCTTCTGGATTGTTTGCATTTACTTTTTGAAGCTGGTAAGGTAAAGGTACAAGCAACCACTTCACTTTTAAGCCTTTGCTTAAAATTAACGTGGGACATGCTTTTAGTGCTTTAGTGTTCCTTATATTGGAATTGTTTTCTAGTTTGCACTTTTAGACAGTTGCTTTACTTACCTTTTTTTTTTTATTTCTTTTTTTTAACTTCTTTTTAGGGTTCTCTCGTATTGAGAACGAGAAGTATTTTCTCCTTTTCTTTCTACCACTCGAGTCTATGAGTTTTTTCGCCCATTTTGTATGGGTCGTTATTATTTCTTTGTCTGTTTGTTTGTTTTATCTCTGTTTGGTGCCCTCTTAGTGACAGTAGGAGGTATTCTCCCCCTGTCTTTTTCATGGATATACTCCGCTCTTTTGGCTATTTCCCCTTCGAAAATACTTGTAGATTCCCTAATTGTCGCACCTGGTCCTCCGAACCACCCACTCCCCTTACACATACATGTAGCTTAACAGGCAAGACCAGCATTGGTACAGTTCAGATTCAATAGCAGACCCTGGAACCTATCCATACACTAGAACAGTGCATTAACAGGATGAACCACCCAGCATCCCTTTCAGCTTTATATTTGGAATATTGAAAGGATACTGTCTCCTGAAGCTGAAACATTTGATTGTAGTTAGAGTTAGGTTTTGTTAAAGTTTGTTAAATGAATTCAGACAGAGCCACCATCAACACTGTCAGCAGGTGCAGCAGAAGCTGCCAAAAGCTTAGCGTTATCTGAGCCACTGTTTGATAATAGCTCTTTTTTCATTAAAGAATTGTATTGCTACAACTTAATGCATATAAGAAAGTTTTGCTCGTCTCAGGTGGATTATTTAATGTAATGGTAAATGCTTTAGCAGCATAACGGCGGATGTCGCGTTGGTTGTAGCTTGTGCGTGTGGTGCAGGTGTACAGTTCAGAAACATTTTTCAAGGCCCAATTCATATTTGCATTTTAGATTTATTGAAGTATATACCTCATAGACTCTTAAAACAGTGACTATATTTTCAGAACAAATTATACATACATCTAAGCAGTTGTCAAAATGTAGGCTACAAATTAAGTGAGGTCTGTGCTTTTTTGTTGAATGAGTAACAGACATGATGAGTCTGTGAAATTTGTGTGTTTAGATTATTAATACATCAGGGTATACTGTGGCCTATAAAGGTTGAACTGCAATATCACATTGAGAAAATTAACTGTTCTGGGTCAGCCACCTGTTTAAATATCACACTAATTTCATCTGATGCATTTTAATGCTTATTGCAGGCCTACAGTTAATTCGCCCACAAATTATTACACCACTGCTTTGCCAATGTTCTGTCTTTTCCCTATTCATGAATATTCATAAACCACATGATATATTCATAAAATCCTCACCAGAAACTCCTATTACCAACTGAAACTTTCTGTAGATATGAAGTAGAGAAGATGAAGGATAAGCTGACCATCTGGTTAGTCTATAGAAACGGTACCATCACCAAGCTATTGCTGCCGTTTTCTGAGACTTCCGTTGTGGATGGCTGGTTTGAAGTGATTCCTTGATTCAGTCACTGCTTTTATGTGATAATTAAAATACAATAGGTAGGCAGTTAGAAATTGGCAAGATATCTGAGGATACCTCTCTAATGTAGTAATCTATAATCTATTTTCACAGTGGAGGGGACACTAGTTGTTTGGCAGATAGCATAGAGGTATAATACCATGCATAGTACATCTGACAGTTTAGTCTTGACCCGCACAAAAAGAGGGAAAGTGACAGATTCTGTGTTGATACTTAAGTGTGTTGCTGTACACTTTGGCAGTGCAGGCCTACATTCTGTGCGGTTTTAGCGGGAGTCATGATGCGTGCGCTCACTACTTTGGACCTCTGCCACGCAGGCGGATCCACATCTCTCGAGCCACCTTGGACTGCCTGGAAGGCAACTACAAAACGGAGGATGGGCGCGGCCGTGAGCGAAACGACTTCCTGCGCAAGTACAACATCGACACCTTCCTGATCTGCCCCACGGCGGAGGACGGAGAGGACGTGGAGCCAGCCCAGACCCGGCGGCCCAGCAGCAAGTCCTGGAGTGCGGAGCTGCCCTTCAGCAACATCAACGACATGAACTGTGTGAGCTTCTCCCCCTGGGCCAGTGGGTCTCAACCCTGCATGTCCCAGCCAGGACGTATCAATGTATCATGTGGGCCACAGTGAAAAATTTATCTTTACACAAACCTTTTCCCAAACACTTACAGAAATAAAAAATCTAAATAATAAATAATATTTTATAACTTTCTACATTATGATCACTGACATTGTTGCTAATTTGGAATGGCCAAATAGCTATTTTGTGACCGCAGCCACATTCTTGCACGATCCCTCACTGCCAATTTGGAAGAGCAGACACATCGGCAGTTCTCCTTCGAAATACTCGTTGTCTGCTTCTTTTTACACCGCACACCACCGCTAAGATCACATAGAATGGAATTGGTGGAAGACCTTTAATTTGCGGCTTTGGCAGTCCAAGGGCGCCTGATTGACCAGTGGGGGTCGCTAGAGACTGATGAAATGTGGACCAACTGGACTAACAATTGCGTGACACACGTTAATTGTCTTTCTACTTATACTGTATACTGTGTGTGTGCGCGTATAACGTGATTTGGGCTGCAGGTTGTGAAACACATGAATCGGTTGAGCCCCCTGGCTCTCACAGTGACTACAGCGCTGTCTACAGGAAGTTATATAAATGGGGGGTCAGTAATATGGCTGCCACTTTCATACTTATTCTTGTGGATACATTTTTGTCAAGGATTCAGGAAGAATAGGAGTAGAAGGTACAGTGCAATTCAGCAGAAGATGAAGCATCTGCTTAGGCTATGATTATTCCAACAAAAAGTTAATTGCATTACATTAAATAATCATGAAGCAGTTAAGTTCCACTTCTAATTTTCACTCTAGCTATATATACTACGGGAAACTTTTTTATTTTCAAAAGCATAATTATGATTATAATTCAATGTATTAAGCATAAATTTCAGCTTTCATACCTCCATGTACAAAAATTAAACCAGGCTCTGAGCTGAGTGACTATGATATGAAGGCATAATTACTCATACATGTTAATATCGTCTGTGCTGTCACCTCCAGTAAATTCTTCAGTAAATGTCTGTGCTGTCACGACACCTACAGATCTTGGCCACCTTCACAAATGGATTCCAGAACCAATTTCGCAGCCTGGGAGCATCACAATGCTCGGGTTCTAGGGAGATCAACAAACACATTGAGCACGCCATCGAAGTGCGCAGCAGCGAGCGAATGAGGAAGGAGCACATCACGCCTGTCGCCCTGGTGTTCAAGGATACACACATTGAGGACAAGGTACAAGCACTGGAGTGTGACTCAACAGGAACACGGGGTGGGGTTGGGAGGGGGGGGTGGGGGGTGTCTGACAGTTTAGTCATGACCCGCACAAAGAGAGGGAAAGTGACAGATTGTGTTGATGCTTAAGTGTGTTGCTGTACACTTTGGCAGTATTTAGTACTTATAAGAAAGTATGGAGCATGTTTATCCCTGTCATTCCACAAAAGTTTGGTTTTCGCTAATAATATAAAAAATATTTCAGAAAGGCAACAGCATTCTCATTTGAATAAATATGGTAATTTTACTTTGGTAAAATATAACTTACATGTTGTGGGTCAAAACAATGTTGTGTATAATGGGTGATAAAGACAAATTTGTTCATGTGACGGTCACTGAAAAGGAGCATGCTTATTCAATATCTGTGCTAGACAAAGTTGAAGTTGAGCTAGATCGTCAGAAGCTGCCTGGTCGGCCAATTGCTTCTCCACTTTCAATGTTCCCTCACGGATTCCATGTCTTTTAGACTTCCTTAGCTAACTTTAAAATCAGAGTACTTTCGGCTTATCGTTCTGCTGGAATTTTCTTTGTCCATACCTTTGTTTATTTGAAATTGAGTCAGATACATTCTTGCAATGTTTCTGAGAAGTCAAGCTACAGGTATAGGTCATTATTAAGGTGTAAGCTTACCTGAGTTACACATTAACAAAGGTGGCCAATTTTACAACATCACAGTAAGTTGGGAGCCAACTGCACAAGAATGAGTTATTCAAATCCTATTTAAAGATTAAAAATCTAAATAATATTCTATGGTGTAAGTTATCTGGGGGACAGTTATCAAGGTATAATAAATAAAATAAAATAATAATTGTTATAATAAAATGAAATAAAAAAGTATCCTTATTGTAGCTGTGCTAACCCCCTATCCTTCTATCACTCAGTTCTCACAGTTGAGAGATGAAATGTTCAAGTCCAATGTGGTCTGCTCCTTCATCGTGCTCCTCTTCCTCATGGCAGTGCAGGCTCTCACTCCAGCCCCCCAGTGAGTATCCCTTCAAAATCAGTAATCCAGATGTATATGATTTGCTGAGAAAGCTTTTTAAAGAGATCCAAACCCGTCGCTATGGCCCGCCCACTCAGAATGCTGCGCCCCCAGAAATATATCTGATCATTTTCATATAAAATCGCAATCGTAATTCCCCCGTGTCCCCCCCAGTAATACTATCTGATGATTTATTTTCATGTAAAAATGTAATCGCAATCTGCCCCCCCCCCCCTCCCCCCAATTTGGTTGCTATGCACCCCCTGCATCAGTGCTATACAAATATCAGATTATCATAATTATGACAGTTACCTACCCATGACAGTTCATCTACCCACCCAAGACTGAGCCCTGGTGATGGGTCTTTTTTGTTATGTGGCTATAAAGTTGCATTAAAAAAAATGTCAAAGCCTCAATACAATTTTGTTACTCATGCCTAGCAACATAGTAAAAAAGTAAAAAAGTTGCAAAAATACATTACTGTGCTAGCTGGGTTTTTGGTAAAGTAGAACTGTGTGGAGAGATGCTGTAGAGCAGTGATTTTCAACCACTGTGCCGCGGCACACTAGTGTGCCGTGAGAGATCGTCAGGTGTGCCGTGGGAAATGATCCAACTTCACTTAATTAGTAACACCTTTGGTTGGTGGTGTGACTCAGGATTTTTTTAATGTAAAAAATGTGCCTTGGCTCAAAAAAGGTTGAAAAACACTGCTGTAGAGTAATGTTTAGGGGTCCTCAAACTGTGTTTATAAGGAGATTCCGTCTCTTCCCCTCCCCCAGGGTACGTCCCATGGTGGTGCAGTTTGCCCTCTTCCTGCTGGCGTATGCGCTCCTGCTGCTGGTCACGCTGGCGGAGGAGTTCAAGGGTTCACCACACGCCCTGCAGCAGCTCTGCTGCTGGATCCAGGAGACCAAGATCATACGGAATCTTCTCACCCTCACTGCCATCGCCCTCAACTTTGGCATGGCGTGCTCGGACGTGGTGGGTCTGAGTCACCCGTATCCTCTGTGTCCCCACAACCTGGAACATTCCCAACTTACTCTGTTTTACAGGGTCTCATGACCCAGCTTTGGCATCCTACAGAGGGTTAGCGAGCTTAGCGCGGGCAAACTAAAATTGTTCCTTGCATGAGGAAAGACTAAACGCACTTCATGAAAAGGATTAACAAAGTGAACTATAGAAGAATTTCAAGTTGACTTCTGTCAGAAGGTCAAAAGGGCATCGGTTGAACCCTTTCCAGCCTGAGAGAATATTGGGTCAACATTGTATTCCATTCTATTTCTTAACGTGCATTGCAAAAATGTTTGTGGTGTGATTATATTACATCAGATACCAAACCTTTATATGCCATTGTAAACAGGATAACTGGGGCTTTCAATTGATATAAAAAACAATAGGATTACTTTATGGCAATATCATCAATTATGGAAAGACATTCACCAACTAAATTTATAAAATGTTCTAAATGGCTATTTTCTAATGAGAAACCTACTAGTTTATTTCATGTTCAAGATAGAGGGAAACTTACAGTGTATGATATCTTCACCATTGTGTGAGTCATATAGAATAGGAATCAGAATAGATTTATATTCTACTGCTCAAAAGTTATAACCACTTCAGTGATGGGTAAAATAAAAAGGCAAAAAAAAAAACGCTTTAGAATGTTAGGTTCATTGAAAATATGACATGCGTATGCAAAACTGTTATTATGTCACACCCCTAAAGATAATATACCATTTTAAACAGGATAACTGGAGCTTTCCATTTATATACAATAATATGCTTACTTTAACACAATATCATCAATTATTAAAACAATTTACAAAATAAATAATAATAAAAAAACTTTATAAATGGCTATTCTCCATGAAAAACCTAGGTTTTTAAACATTTCATGTTCAAGATCAAGGGAGACAAACTGTGTGGTATCTTCACTATTTTGTAAGTAATATAGAGTACAAATCAGAAGAAATTTATCATGCACTGCTGAAAAGTTATAACCTCTTATTAGTGATGTATGGGAAAAGGCAAAAAAAACATTTTAATTAGAATGTTAGGTTCATTGATATTTCACATTACCACTTATCCATACTCCTAATGGGCCACTTGAGAATCGGTTCATATAATGCTAAATTGAAAGACACATACACCGAAATATACAATTTATGTGTTCAATAAAACACACTTTATTTTTTTAAATATAGTATAACATAGTGAATGGATGAACTAAGTAAATGGATAACATTGCAAAACAAATAAAAACAAGATACAACCCATGGCAAATATCACTTTAGATGCTCGTAAAATTAATCCATTGGATTTATTTACAGTAAAATCATTAATGTATTAGTACAGATACAGCCGACAAATCTATGGTCAATCATAAATATATTCAAAAATCAAGAAGATAACAGTTAGTATGGAGGTAGATTTCTATAAAAAATAAACAAGCACAAAAGTTTAATCCACAATTGTATTTACCATCCACACACACACACCTCTCAATTTGTGTTCGTAGATATAATCCACAATTGTATTTACCATCCACACACACACACACACCTCTCAATTTGTGTTTTGTAAAAATAATCCACAAGTATGTGTTTTCCATCCACACACAAACACCTCTCAACTTGTGTTTCGTAAATCATCATTGGGACGAATGCAAAAATTATATTCACAATTGCAAATAACATTTACAGATATGTTTCCAATGTTCACATGTACAAATCAAAAGCTTGGCTTCCGAACTGGCGAATCTACATTTGCCGATCGAAGGACACGCTTGATCTGCTTGGATTTACGGACAGAATTTTGAGACAAATATTCCGCTGTTTTTCACCGTGTCGATTCACGCTCGCTTAACTTGCAATTCGTAAGATAAACTTCTTCTTCTTTGGTGCTACATAACACGGCGGTGTGTGTGTCGGCTCATCAGCGGCACTTTTAGAACAAGTGGCCAAAATTGCACATTATCTTTAAGAAGTGGATTCATGGTAAATTTTATGAAAACAACCGAGTTTTGAGTTTATTTAGGTTGTAAAGTTAACCCCACGCTAATCTTGCGATGGCAAGTTTTTTAAACAGTCATTGCACAAAACTGATTGCATGTAGCTAGCTAGCTAGTGTAGTGCCAACTCCACCTCCTAGACCTAGTAAACGCCGCTTCGTTTCCTCAGATAGAGCCCTTAGATCAAAACAGCATCAACACTGTGCTCAGAGCACAGCCTGACCTTTGTTTTTCATTTCATCTATGATTACTGTGCAGAGAAAATGTAGGCCTAGACATAATATTGGTTGCAATCACAGTAACCTAGTCAATATCCTACTGAAACCCTTGCACTCTTCAAATCTTTTTGTACCCAGTCATTCACCAAAAACACTTAAGCTAGCCCTTTTTAATGTTAGATCCTTAGCTAATAAATCCTTTTTAATTAACAATTTGATTACCTCCTATCAGCTGGATTTTTTATTTGTGACTGAAACATGGCTAGACCAAGAAAGCAAGGCACCGATTCTTATTGAATCAACCCCTCCAAATTTTAGAAGTTTAGATGTTGTTAGAACACATAAGAAAGGAGGTGGAATCGCCACGTTTTTCAGGGATATTTTTAACTGCAAGCAGACATCATTTGGAGAATTTTTAACATTTGAATATCTTACAGCTATTTTTAAATGCTCCCCTAGAATTCTTTTAATAATTGTATATAGGCCACCGCAATACTCTGCTAACTTTTTCAATGAACTCGCTGAGTTGCTGTCTATTATCACGACTGAATTTGATGGCTTAATCATTGCTGGTGATTTTAATATTCATGTTGACAACCCAGAGGACAATAGAGCCAAAGAACTCTCTGTTTTGTTGGACGTCTTTGGACTGCAACAGCATGTGGAACGTCCAACTCATAATCGAGGTCACACTTTGGACCTTCATCACCAAAGGTTTAAACATTTTTAATGTTACTGTAACTGACATTGCCTTATCTGACCTGTCATGGGTAGTGGCTGTCTCTTTTTGTTTTCTACCATTGTTTTCCGTTTGGCGTCGATTGAAGCTCTATCGGATTTTTTCTTCCGCCGTCCCGGTGTTTGGATCTCTCCAGGTCATTATCTCCTACACCTGTGTTTGGTTTCCGTCGGCTATAAATAGAGCTTGACTTCCGCTTTCCGGTGCTTCTAGAATGACGTTGCAGTAGGACTAGAAAGCCGTATAGGGTTTATAAAAAGTAAAGAAAGAAAACTAAGAGAGCTGTAGTTACAGGCTTGCTATTTTGATTCATTTCTTTTCTGTTCTCGACCTCTGATACACGCAGATCATTTAGTGCGTGAGGTCATTTCTTTGGTTGTTAGTTTCTCGCTGTTTAAGCGAATCTCCGCCTCCGTTTGAGGTTGTTTTGAGTTAGCCTTGTGCTAGGGAAGTTTTGTTTCCGCTTTTGCGTTCCCCTTTTACTAGTGCGGTTTAATTCCGCTTCTGTGGCGTATCTTAAACTAGATACGCTTTCTGTATCCTTATCTTTCGCGTTTGGTTCTCTATTTTCTAAACGCAAACCTGACATGACCACTATTGTGTATTCTTTGACGTGTCTATTTCTCCTGTTATCCAAAATTTATCAGAAACTAGTACAAAACGACATATTAATGAAAATACCAGTGCACTGTTTATGGATGCAATCTTATTGGCCCCCACCTTGACTTCTATTCCAGCCTCAGTTAATGACCTTCTACATAATTTTAGCTCCAAAATCACAAAAGCTATTGACTCTATTGCACCTATTAGGGTTAAATCTATCTCTGGTAAGCAAAAAGCTCCTTGGAGAACTGCTCCATCAGTAACGTCTCAAAAAAGGGAGTGTCGTAAAGCAGAGTGCAGATGGAGAAAATCAAATCTCCAGATTCACTATGATATCTATAAAGAGAATCTTCAAACCTATAATACAGAAATAAGAAGCGCCAGACAATCCTTTTTCTCCAAGATTATAAATAATAATATAAATAACGCACGCACCCTTTTTAACACTGTTGATAAGCTAACTAATCCACCAGCATCTATGGCTCAGGAACTCCTATCTACCAGTAAATGCAATGAATTTGCATCCTTTTTTAGCACTAAAATAGAAGGCATTAGACAAGGTATTAGCTCCTCTATATCAGGCACGAAAAATATGCCACCTGTCTTTCCGGACAAGGATAATATAACAACTATGACGCAATTTAACGCCACCGACTACAAGACTCTCGATGAAATCATGTTACATCTTAAAACATCCACTTGTGCCCTCGATATTCTACCTACGAGTCTTTTTAAAAAAGTTTTTAGCTGCTTGGCGCTTGAATTATTACAAATTATCAATAATTCCCTTTCATCAGGAATCTTTTTGAAAACTGCAATTATTAAGCCTTTATTTAAAAAGAGCAGCCTAGATCCACTCTTACTTAACAACTACCGGCCCATATCAAACTTACCCGTTATAGGTAAAATAATTGAAAAAGTTGTCTACCAACAACTTAGCAATTATTTGGCCTTAAATAACCTCTTTGACAACTTTCAATCAGGCTTTCGCCCCCTACATAGCACTGCTAATACATATAACGAACTCAATCTAGTTTTATCAAAAGAATTAGAAATAGTGCATGAATGGATTATATTGAACAAGCTTGTTTTAAACATATCTAAGACTAAGAGTATTGTTTTTGGGTCTAGGCACAAACTGGCTTCGAAGCCAAAATTGGATCTATATATAGCCAAGGAACCCATTGAACAAGTGGAAGAGGTAAAGTTACTTGGTTTGGTCCTGGATAAACATCTGTCATGGTCAGGGCATATTGATGGAATCATAAAAAAATGGGTGTAGGTATTCATATCACAAGACAATGTGCACCTTATGTACCATCTAATATCCTGGAACAAGTCTCTAGATCATTAATTTTATCCCACCTGGATTACTGTTCAGTAGTTTGGGCCTCAGTCTCGAAAACAGAACTGGCAAAATTACAAGTTGCTCAGAACAGGGCTGCAAGGCTTGTTCTAGGTTGCTCAACTAGAACGTGCATTCGCAAGATGCACTCAAGCCTATTGTGGCTTGATGTGGAGAAGAGGCTAATCTCAAGCACAGTGACATTTCTTAGTAATACACTGCGAACACATAAACCTCAGTTCTTGCAAGATCAAATCATTTTTTGTAATA
>CM040395.1:109974137-109999137 GCA_022702515.1 Ilyophis sp. 1 JC-2022
ATATTGAAAGGTACAATGCAACCATTGTCACTGATGATTTGGGACTGTTTATTCAGAACATTTCTTGAACACGCATTTATGCTAAGTAGCCTAATCTAAAGTATCAAAACATTGCAGAATTTTTTCAATCTAGTCTGCAGCCCCAAAGTGATCCAACAAGTGTTTTACAGGGGATATTATTGTGACACACTTAATTACACTATGCATCTAATTATGTCACATTATACTGTGTGTGTGTATTGCGTGTGTGTGTATGATATGTATATATATAATTATTAAATATTTTTTTTGCAGTGATGGACCAGTTCAGCGACCTGATGCGGTCCCTCAAGAGGAGGCGCCAGCTAACTGGCAATGAGCTCAGTCTCATTGCCGAAAACTGTGGAGGACGAAGAGAACCATCAGGGCATGGACCTTGACGAGGAGGACCACCTAGACCAGGGGTGTCCAAACTTTTTTCACTGAGGGCCAGATGGAGAAAAATGATGACTACCACGGGCCACAGGCTATTATATATATATATATATATATATATATATATATATATATATATAGGCTATGTGTGCGTGTGTGTAAAATAAGTGCGCTCAGACATGTGGCATACAGTTGCCAACATCACTTAGATTTCTATTTAAATTAGGCGAATAGTATTATAGCCTATTAAAAGGCGAGCTTGAAGAGATTTTAAGAATTTCACTCACCAGTGACACTTCTCATGAGAACAGTGTTGTTGTGCCTTGGACTGAAGAATCGCTGTGATGTCGGGCGTGAGGTTTGTAGATGCGATTCGCAGGACATCGCAAAGGTGACTGTTATCTTTGATCGCGAACGGCTCTTGTTTAGCGTCATCAGGGAAAATGTTTGCTCACATATGTGAGAGTATATCAGAGTGGTAGATCACGTCCCCATATTCTGTATCCATTTCAGACAGGAATGCCCGAAATTTTCTGTGATTGAGTGCTTTCGCACAAATTATGTTAATAGTTTTCACGACTGTATTCATGACATCGCCCAGTTTCGTGACTTTGACGCTGCTGTATAATACAGTGCAATTTAACAGCCTCGCCCCCAGACTCACGAACTTTTCTGCAAACCAGGGAAGCCATTCCGTTACGCTCACCTATCATGGTTGGAGCACCATCTGTTGTAACTCCACACAAGGGAGGAGTGGGAGATTCCGATTTTGAATATCAACTGACACAGCTTCAAAAATATCAGCTCCTTTCGTTGTTCCAGTCAGGCTCCGAAGGTCGAGGAGCTCTTCAGTAAAGCAAAAATCATCGTCAACCCCCCGCAAAAAAATTAGTAGCTGAGCCGAATCTGTTGTGTCGGTACTCGTCACATGCAATTGAATAGAAAAGAAACAACGGAGCTTTGTCTGATATTTGCGCCTTGATGTTAGCTGATAAATCCTCGATTTGCCGGGCCACTGTGTTTCTCGCAACACTAACATTGCAAAAGTCTTGTTTCTTTTCTGGGCATACAATCTCCACAATTTTTGTGACGCACTCTTTTAATAAAATCACCCTCTACAAAGGCCTTTCCATACTTCGCTATTAGCTTAGCCACCTCGTAGCTAGCCCTGGTAGCATTCTGCTGCGTTTGATTAGCACAAAAAAACTGGGTTTGTTGCAATGATAGGCTTGCCGCCAACTGCTTTGATTTCTCTTCTCTGGTTGCTCCAGTATATGCCTTAAAAGACGCATCATGTTTCGTTTCATAATGTCTCTTAACGTTAAATTATTTTCATCACCGCTACTGATTCCTGGCAAATTAAACAGACACACTTGCCTCTGTACTCTGAAAAAGTATAAATTTTGCCATCGTGGCTGGAATTTCCTACATTCACTATCCACCTTTCGATTCTTTGCAGTCGCCATGTTGATAAGAACACGATTTGTAGGCTACAGGAACGTTGGCTAGCTAATGCATAAGATTATTTTTTGTTTGGGGTGGGGGGGGGGGGGGGGGGGGTGCAAACTGCTGATCTGTTTTTAGTTGGGCTTTTACTATGCTGCCCCCTAGTGTTAAAAAAACAACAGCATTTTTTTTCTCTCATTTGTAGCAGCAGGCCAGATTTAATAATTCTTCTGAAATGTTTCGAGGGCCGCTTTAAAACGCTTCAAGGGCCGCAATTGGCCCGCGGGCCGTAGTTTGGACACCCCTGACCTAGACGCAGACCTGACAAGGGCTCAGCTCATTGATGACCAGCACCAGGAGGTGGAGGAAGGAGAGGAAGGAAAGGACAAGGATGACGAGATGGACCCACACCCTGTTTCTCAGCCGGGGACAACATCAGTGGGGTATGGATTTGCATGAGCATTGACATTTAATTAACATATTTATACTGTATTGATATTTACAATGGTTTCTTATGTCTGTTATTCACATCAATACTAACTTACGTTTCATTATTATTTTGGGCATGGTTAGCCATTCTCGCACAGGTTCTAAGTCGGCTAGAAAGCGTAAGCTTATTGCCGACTCCCCCTTCCCTTCCTATTACTACATGGATGCTCAGGCACCTAAACCTCTCCCCTTTACACCCCGTCATCCATTAGGAATGGACTTGAGTAGTGTGCGTAGAGCAGTGCGGTCGGCTACAAACACAATGGTGCGTGAAGTTTATTTCTTCATGTTGTTTTTTACGCAGGCTGTAGTGGCGGAGATTTGCGGCTTTACTAACCTTCAAGGGTGGGAGCTTAAGTTGAACTGCCCCTCGTATGCTAACTATCAAGGGGCGTGGACTGAGGTGAATTCGGATTAATTTTACAAATTCTCTCAAATCTCTGCTTGCAGCTCTGCATGTTGTAGACCATACCATAGAACAGGGGTTTTCAAAGTGGGGGCCGCGGCCCAACGGGGGGCCGCCAGGGGGCGCCAGGGGGGCCAATTGGAAGGGAGAGGAAAATGGAAAATGCAAAAAAAAAAAAAACATTTTTTTAAATTTATTTAAAAAATTAATTTCAATTAAATTCATAAGATTACTGTGCCGGTTTAAAATAAGATATAAATTGTTGTAAATCCTTTCATATCGAAATTAGGTCTTTGCCATGCCCTTCTTTCAATCGCAGCCATTACATTACATTACATTAGTCATTTAGCAGACGCTTTTATCCAAAGCGACGTACAGTAAGTGCATATAGAAAGGTCATCGAAGTAACTACAGAACAGATAAGAAAGCACATTCTTCCCATACAGTATCAGCTATCCCTAGTAACGAACACAGTGCAGTTCACAGTGAACTGGGTAAATCAGCTCTACTACAATTCTGTTCTAAATAGTATAAACTTGAGTACATAGTTCGACAAGAAGACATACCATGAGGTCCTAGATAAGTATTAGTCCAGGTGGAGCCTGAAAAGGTGTGTTTTCAGGCCACGACGGAAAGCAGGCAGGGTTGGTATTGAGCGTAGGGGAATGGGAAGTTCGTTCCACCACTGGGGAGCTAGGGTGGAAAAGCTCCGCAGTCGGGAGGAGCGAGTGCCATTGACACGGAGGGGGGGAAGTGCGAGGCGCCCTGCTGTAGATGAGCGAAGTGGTCGAGCAGGAACACGAACCGTCTGCCTGTCAGTCAAAGCGTTACGTTGAGCTGCTAACGGCCCGATTATGGAATCAAAATAGGGTCAAAAGTATTGTGTTGTGTATTAAGAAGCTGTATGTTAGATTTTTTTAAATTTGCTAGTGTAATTTAAAAGTAAAAAAAAAAGCCATTTCGCAATAGGGGGGCCCCAGCCAGAGGCTACGACTATTTGGGGGTCCTTGGCATGGAAAAGTTTGGGAACCCCTGCCATAGAAGACAACCAGGGCCGTCTCACTAAACTTCGCTATCTTTTAGACCACCTTAAAGAAAGATGCAAAGTACTGTTTCAGCCAAACCAAAATTTGTCTGTAGATGAGCGCATGGTAAAATCGAAAGGTCGTTCAGGGTTCAAACAGTACATGAAGGGCAAGCCAAGTCGTTGGGGTTTTAAGTTTTAAGTGGGTTATTGCTACTTCTGATTCAGGTTATACTTTAGACTTCAACGTTTACATGGGAAGTCAAGACGGCCACGTTACTGATTTGGAAACAAAAGTCGTTGAGACATTAGTACAGCCATTCAGAGATCAGGGACAAAACATTTTCTTTGATACTTCTATACTTCCCCAACACTTGTGGCTAGTGTAGAGACCACAGACTACATTTCTCTTCATTCCACAGGAAACCCAAAGGACATTCGTTTTAGTGATTCAATTGTGTCACTTGGAAATACGAGACACTAAGGGTCATAAAACTAAAACAGATAAAACTGAAGACATTCTAGTCTGTCGCCCCCATTTTCCTTCACCCCATTTTCCTTCAAGCCCACTCTTGTGCACAACTGCACAAGAGGCAACACTCCATTTTGTCTTCCCCTTTTACTAGCTACACAGCTACAAAGGTGGGCCGCGGGGAGAGACACAAGGAACGAGTTAGCTTGCCTACGGACTACGCATCTAACCCTCGGTCTGAGTTAACGCAACTCCGACGCAAACCAGGTGGTAACCAGACAATGTCGGAGAAATTCCAACCAGGAGAAATCCCAACCGGGATAAGAAAGGCCAGCTGTAATCAACTCACCGCGGACTTCAGTAAAACTGATCAAACATCCCAGGCATAGTTTAGGTCTGAATTGTTTATCGGTAATTTGATTGTATCTCGACTTTGTGCGATAATAATAGCTGTATAAACTTGTTGCTCTGGTTAGCAAGCTAGCCAGCTGGCCTATCGTTTAATAGCTAATGTGGTAGTACAGTTAACTAACCAAAGCAGGCCTCATGGTTTGCTCCTCTTCTTTAACATTATTATATTTTATTTTTTTATTTAACCTTTATTTTACCAGATAAACAATTGAGATTAAAAATCTCTTTTACAATTGCGACCTGGCCAAGAAGGCAGCAAAGTTACACGTCGAATTATACATGAATACATAAAAACAAACGATACAATACAAATACAACAAAACAGAACAAGAGACTACCATTCATACATCAAGCATGTATATCCTACTAAAATAATTTAAAAATTACCATGGCCTACTGCGAATAGTACAAATCGCAGAAAGCATGACGTAAACAACTAGCATGCCACAACAATCATAATACAAGAAATATCAATCCTCAAAAGACATATCAAAATCCACAAAACATACAGAGAAGAGACAACAAAAGCATGACAAAAATTTATACATTGAGGCAAGAGCAGCTAGTGGTAAGGATTTCTGTAATTTTTTGCTTAAAACTAGTTAGAGAAATGAGAGAGACTAACTTGAGCTGAGATTGCAGATCATTCCATGACCAAGGACCAACATAAGAAAGACTTTTTTTTCCAGCCTCAGTCCGCACAGGTGGCACCTTAAAATGAAGCCAACTGCTGGATCTGAGACTAGGAACTAGATAGATAGATAGATAAAGTTTATTAATGTGTCACTCCTCAACACACAGTACATAACAATAATAATACACAGCATATAATATAACATAGTAATACAATAATCCATTAAAAAGCGTTGAGGACCACTCACATGGAGTTGTGAGACACAAGCTAAAAGTTACAAAAGTAAAATAAAACATACATTATAGTACAGCAGAACATTTACAGTCATACAAAACAATTACAAGTATAAACAGTTTTATATACTCATAAAGGACTGTCTTCTGTTAAGAATGAGGTGGCAGGCTTTGGCACATTCGTTAATGCAGTGTTTACCAGCTAAAATTACACACAATTTATTTGCATCATCAAAATCATTAAAATCATTAAAATGTACAACATAATTTGAGAGATGAGAAAACAATTCTGAACGAATGTCTGCATAGAGTTCACAGTGTATAAGTACATGGGCTTCTGATTCAATAGAACCACTATTACATAGGGTACAGAAATGTCTATCAACTGGGGTGTTCGTGTACCTACCAGTTTCTATAGCTAAAGGTGCAACTCCACATCTGAATTTAGCAAAAGCGCTCCTATACTGCCTTGATATAATAGTTTGTACATAAGGCTCTGTTTCAAAAGCACTCTTGAATAGGCAATAGGTGCGCAGTTTATTTCCCTCTGGTTTATTTATTAACTGAAGCCATTTCTCTTCATCTGACTCTGATACTGCCATAACAAAATTCTTTAAATCATTCCTTGAATAGACTGTATCTATACGGGCAAGGTGGGGCATATGCAAAGAACTAAAAAAGTTTCTCACAGTGTACATATAATTCTTTACATTTGTCAACTGAGAAGCCCACTGAAACACACGTTTACAGAGTCGGTTGTCGGGCATACTACAGAATCTCTGCCCATTTTTAAAAATACATAACCACTGATGCTGCCATGGAGTTTTCCAACCAATATCCCCCTGTATAGCAGCATTTGGGGTGTATTTACCAACTCCTAGATAAAATCTACATGCCCGGTTAAAAACAGCATTGACACAAGAATAACTTTTGTAGCCCCAGACAGCAGCAGCATATGTCAGGATGGGCAAAACCAGAGATTCAAACAGTTTAGTGTAACATTTGAAAGGAAAACCACCCATTGACTTGCATTTGGCTATGACTGCACCCAGAGCTCTACTTGCATGCATTGCTAGATGCTTAACAGTTTTGTTGTAATCTAAGAACTCCGTTAAGATCAGCCCCAAATATTTATACTCTTTAACAGCTTCCAATGGAAAAGGGCCACAGGAGAAGCTGAACACAGGGGCATTGATGGATTTCTAAAATGCACCACTTTTGTTTTGTCAACATTTATGTTCAATTTCCAATCCTGACACCAGCTATGGCCAAGGTCAAGCATCTCCTGTAACTCTTCTTCAGTTTCAGAGATTAAAACAATGTCATCCGCATATAAAAGTATGGATATTTTTTCATTATCTATACAGACACCCTTGCCTAAGGCCTTGATTGCCAGAGATAGATCATTTATATACATAGAGAATAGAATGGGAGATAAAATACAGCCTTGTTTTACTCCAATGTCAACTGGGAACCAATCTGTAAGGCATCCATTAACACGAACACAGCACTTCACATTTTCATACAAAGCCATAAGGCAATTCAATATATTGCCATCAAGGCCCAGTACCGACAGTTTATCCCAGAGCATGTTCCGATCTATATGGTCAAAAGCTTTTGAGAAATCAATAAAGGAGCAAAAAGTGGACTTCTTCAGCTTTTTCCTTGAGTCTATAATTGTGGTTAAGGTGGCAATGTGATCCAGACAACTCCGTTTCTTTCTAAACCCATTTTGCTCATCTGCTATAATACTGTTAGACTCGGCCCATTCAGAGATGCGATTAAATAGCACACAACAAAACAGTTTATATACAGCAGAAGTCAAAGTGATCCCCTGATAATTCGAAGGGATTCTTTTATCTTTTCCCCCAGCTTTGGGGATGGGATTGATGATCCCATATTTCCATAACTCTGGAATCACACCATTTAAAAAACAGTGATTAAAGAGCCTATGCAGAATATTCAGTGTGTTACCATTTTTCAGCACATCAACTGGTAGCCCATCGTAACCATAAGCTTTACGTTTCTTGGCTGTTTGTAGAGCTTTTACAATCTCATACTCACTAATATGCTGGTTCAAGGGGGAGTCCAGGTTAGTGTGTGCATTGCCTCTAGCTGGGGTGCTGGGGTCACTGTGCTGAGCAGATTGGAACAGGCTGGCAAACTCACACCTCCAGGTCTCTAGGACAGTATGTTTATCAGTCTGTGGAGACCCATCAGGCCCCAGAACCTCCCAAGGGATATTAGGGCGGCGTTCACTACCAACACCAAGCTGGTTAACATGGCGCCAAAAGGCCCTTGGGTCAGTGCTCTCTAATTCTTGAATATTTTCCTGCTGTAATCTCCAGTGACGTCTTTTAGCAGCTTGGACTGATCGGTCGAACTGCCTCTGTATGTCCTTCATTACAACTTTAACCCGCACCTTTGCTGGACCAGGAGGGCAAGATATCCATTCTTTCTCCGCTGAGCACAGACTGTTCCATAGTGAGGAGTGTTCCTCTGTCCACCAGGCTTTTTTAATTCTCCTCTTTTTGTTAAAGCGGCCAGGTTGAATAATGACGTCTCTGTGGGGGATCTGTTCTCGCATCTCTTGTTTTACAATGTCACAAAACTGTGCGTACACTGAGTCCACAGTATGCTGATTAGCTACTGAGGCCTCTAACTGTGCTAAACAGTCCCTCAGTGCTGCTTGACATGCGTCACTTGACAGGAAGTGGTCAGGGATGCTGGACAGATTAAAAGCAGTGAACGGGATCCCATCCCCATTCCTCTGGTTGGTAGACTGGGAGGGAGATGTTAGCATTGCTGGAAGGGCCATGGAACATGTAAGACAAGAATGGTCTGGAATAACTCGGGAAGTGTCAATAATAGACACACAGCCAGCCTCTGTGAAGAGGTCCCTGCTCCTAGTTACACTAAAGTCACTAAACCAGTGCAGATTTTCATAAGGAACTAGTATATAGTCAACCACTGACAGCCCCTTAGTTGACACACATGTAAAGTCATTGATACGGTAGTTTCTCCCATTTAGGATACAACAATTTGCACTGATAAGAAATTGGATAAGCAGTTCACCATAGGAGTTAGATGAAACGTCCACTATATTCCGCTCTTCCATGGCATCCACTCCCTCAATATAATCCTGAGTATTTGCACAACGGCTGTTGAAATCTCCCATTATGAAAAAAGGGCCGAGTTTCTGAAATCTATAGACATTTGTGAGAAGGTTCTCATAGAAGTCTGCTGCATCCACCTGCCTGGTGGAGTTGGCTGGGGGTAAATAACAGACAGCCACGGAGAGAATTTGACTTATACTGAGATGAGGTTTAGCTGTCAGTTTAACCCATAGGATACCTTCCACAGAGTCATCAAGAATTTCACAGTGGTAGTCCATACACATTCGGTCACTAATAAATAAACCCACTCCCCCTGATCCAGTGCGAGCCCAATGGTGAAGTCTGGTTCTGTTTTGCCCAAACCAACTATATCCAGCAACGGATGCAACTTGAGTTCCAGTCAAATGCGTTTCTGCCACTCCTATTATATCTATGCCCAGATGGTGAATACACTGTGAACGTGTTTTATTATTATCTGATGATATGTCGGTGTTCCAGCTTTGTACATTCCAAAACCCGCATAAGACCTACCGATGAGGAGCAGCTTCCCCTGCTGCGGTGCTTGTTGGCCGGGTAGTTTTCACAATCCGCCCGCCCCGAACAGCGAGTTTATCCGTTCCCATTTCCTTTAGGATGGCGTGGAAACTCGACTCGATGGCTCGCTGCTCGCGGGGAATGTCATGATTAATGTACACCTTCTTGTACATCGAACTATGAACAGACACAAACTTGGAACAGATGTACGAGGGTAACCTACCTAGAATGGCCTTATACAATAAAATATACCAATGCTGCATCCTGCGCACAGTGAGTGAGGACCATCCGACCAGATTATACAAAGTACAATGATGAGTCCTAAAGCCTGAGTTTGAGATATATCTCAGGGCAGCATGGTAAAGAGGGTCAAGTTTGGTCAAGGTGGTGGGACAAGCAAATCTATAAATAGTATCACCATAGTCTAGTTGGGACAGGAAAAGGCCTGTTACCAGACGTTTACGTGAAGAAGTTGAAAAACAAGATTTGAATCTATATCAGAAACCCAATGTAAACTTGAGTTTCTTTGCAATATGAAGTTTAAAATTAAGATTTTTGTCCAGCCAAAAGCCTAAATATTTCTATGAATCAACAAACTCAATAGAAACACCTTCAAGGGTTTTAATAGAAAGCAAGGAAGCCACAGAGTTAACATTGCTTTAGTTTTGTTTGCATTCAAAAGCAATTTAGAGTCAACGAGGGCATGCTGCAGAGAGGTAAAATCAGCCTGTAGGTTGGTAATTGCTGCCTCCGAAGAAGGAGCAAAGGAATACAAGATCGTAGCATCCACATACATATGATACAGAGAGCATTTTGACTGATCACAAATACTGTTTACATATAACAAAAAGAATAAAGGCCCCAAAATGGAGCCTTGGGGGACCCCCTTGTCCAAAACAACAGGATTGGAAACAACAGTGCCAAACCTAACAAATTGCATACGGTCTGACAAGTAACTTTGGAACCAACCGATCACATTACAGCCAATACCAACCTTTTGTAAGATGTTAATTAAGATGTGATGATCCACTGTATCAAATGCCTTAGTAAGATCAATAAACAAGGCTACACAAAAATATTTACTATCAATGGCAACTTTTATGTCATTCAGGACTTTCAAGCTAGCAGTAACAGTACTGTGCTTAGATCTGAATCCAGATTGCATAGGATTAAGGATATTATATGAGTCAAGGAATAATTTGAGCTGGTCAGACACTAAAGATTCCAATATCTTTGCTAAAGCAGAGAGATTAGAAATGGGTCTATAATTATTCAAATCAGTAGGGTCACCAGCTTTCAGTAAGGGTGTGACATAGGCTTGTTTCCACAAGACAGGCATTTTTTGCAAAGCAATAGAAAGATTAAAAATATCAGTAACTGGTTGAGCTACAATCAATGCTGCAGTTTTTAAGCAATGCTGCGGCCTTCTTAGGATCAATTGTCTGAAGGGCCTGCAAGACATCTGACACCAAAAAAGTTGACAATTCAAAGTCAACAATAGGGGCTGAAGGAGTTGAATTAGCTGATACAGGACTATAAGTACTGTTAGCACCTAGCTGAGGATTATGACTTGATTCATCAAAGATGTGACCAGCCTTTTAAAATGGGCATTAAATGAATTGGACATATCCTTTTTGTCAAAGACAAAAGAATCATTAACTTTAAATTTTTGAGGAAGCCTGGCAGCCTTCTTATTCTGCAGCCCTTTAATTGTTTTCCAGAACTTGGAATGGTCATTAGAACAATCAGTGGTTACGGACAGATAATAATCTGCTTTAGATTTTCTAATAAGAGCTGTACATTTATTTCTAAGTGAACGAAAAAGCAGCCAGTCACCAGGAGCATTTGACTTTCTGGCTAAGGACCATTGCTTATTACGAGCATGGATTGTATCAGCAACTTCCCTAGAAAACCAAGGATTATCCCTGTTTTTAATCCTGAATTTTCTAAGGGGGGCATGCTTGTTAACAGCAAAAAGAAAACGATGTTGAAAAAAGGCAAAAGCATCAACAACACAGGTAATCTAAGCAATTTGCTGCCATTGCACTTCAGCTAAATCAAGGAGGAAGGCCTGCTCAACAAAGTGTTTAAAACAGCGCCTAACGACAACCAAACCCTTGGAATTGGGCAGCTTGGTGCTCCTAACGCATGCAATGGTGCAATGGTCGCTAATATCATTAGGAAAAACACAGATTGACACATATTTATGGGCAGCATTAGTTAAGATGATGTCAATAAGAGTATCATTGCCAGGTTTAGCAGAGTTTATTCTGGTGGGGCTGTCGATAAGCTGGGAGAGGTTCATAGAGTCACAAACCTTCTTAAATGATTCAGATTTGTCACTCAGCCAATCCAAGTTCAAATCACCAATTAAAATCAATTCACAAGTAATTAAATTAGACAATAAATCAGACAAGCTAGTAATGGATTCAGTTATGGCTGAAGGAGGCCTATAACAGCCGATAATGGTAAGAGGAGCGTTTGCTACCATTATCTGGACAGCTAAAAACTCGAACAGCCTAGGAATTGATATGGTATGGAGAACAGCTCCCTGAAAACGATCCGAAATATACATCACCACCCCACCAGCCCTGCCCTTGCGATCAACTCTGAACACATTATATCCCGCAATATGAATAACAGTGTCAGGAAAAGCTGGTTTTAACCACATTTCAGAGACTAATACAATATCTGGCTTAGAAGTCATGAACCAGGTCTTAAAAACATCTAGTTTAGGTACAAGACTCCTAGCGTTGATATGCAAGAAACCTAAGCCATGCCTAGAGCTAAACTCACTAGGAGTTGATAGCTGATGCAGGTTATCACTAAAAGGCTCAGGGCCAGGATTGCTATTTATATTGCAAGAAATAAAATAAGCAATCTAGAGATACATTTTTTAACTTTAATATTAACGTTAGATTGTCATTTTTAAGAAGAACAGAACCATACATGTCCTTTGAAAGGAGTGAGTCCAAAATCAAAAGCGCATAAGGAAAATAACTTTTCATACCGTCAAATAGCAGCGTAATATAGGGGCAGCCAACAGGTTCCAGATGGTTAGTTCCACGATTTGAGAAGCAAAAATGGAAAGAAAAAAAAAGACCACAGGAAGGCAGCCCATTAGCATTGCTGTAATGCGATCTGACAATAAAGCCAAAGAAAAACACAAGTAAAAAAAATGGCTTTAGGCATTGTCCTAGATCCTAAGCGGCTAGCCACCTGGCTAAAAACGAGCCAAGCTAACCACTGCTGTGGACCAGGCCTGGGCCTCTGCTGATGATTGGGCTGCTGTGGCCTGGGCCTGGGCCTCTACTGGTGGATGGGCTGCTGTAGCCTGGGCCTGGGCCCCTGCTGGTGGATGAGCTGCTGTAGCCTGGGCCTGGGCCTCTGCTGGTGGATGAGCTGCTGTAGCCTGGGCCTGGGCCTCTGATGGTGGGTGGGCTGCTGTAGCCTGGGCCTGGGCCTGGGCCTCTGCTGGTGGATGAGCTGCTGTAGCCTGGGCCTGGGCCTCTGCTGGTGGATGGGCTGCTGTAGCCTGGGCCTGGGCCTCTGATGGTGGGTGGGCTGCTGTAGCCTGGGCCTGGGCCTGGGCCTCTGCTGGTGGATGAGCTGCTGTGGCCTGGGCATCTGCTGGTGGATGAGCTGCTGTAGCCTGGGCCTGGGCCTGAAGCATGGGCTGCTAAAGCCTGGGCCTGGCCTGGGCTGGTAGCTGGGCTGCTACTGCAGCCTGAGCTTGGGCAGATAGCTGGACTCTTGCGAAATTTAGGCTGGTAGCAGGCTGCTGCTGAGTAGGCCAAGCCTGTGAAATAGGCCACAGTTTGGAGAGTAAAGCAACTCTCAAAACAGGTAGAATAGGCCACAGTTTGCAGAGCAAGACAGGTACTTCCAACAATATATAAATCAGCAACTAAAAAACCTTAGTAAAAAGTGAAAAAATGATGCTAAAATCCAATAAAAATTACTAGTAACAAACAAACAAACAAGCACTGAACAGAGACAATAGACATGCTGCCATCTTGGAATGCTGCCATCATGCATGCATATACAACATTTGTGTGATATGATCTCATTATAGCTTACTGTAGATGGTTAACAGTATTTCCTGACCGAAGTGCGTGAACTTATTTATAGTAACGTTAGATTTGAGATCCATAACCACCATCGTGTTGCGACACAGCCAGTTTACTCCACACTCCTTTGTTCTCTGAGCACACGTGGCATGAACACACACACACGCACGCACACACATGTGCGCATACCCATACAAATACTCCAATATGCACACAACACGATATGTCTATTTAGTAGAATGTGATATTCCTGTTTTTCCTTGTTTAATAAATCTATTTTGGTTAAACCTGGTGTCTGTTTTGATATCATATGAACACGAGGGCTGAGTCAATCATCATTAGAACGTAATACCTTCAACCCTTTTGAGTTATTAGTTATTAGTGCTTTGATGGTAAATTGAAGTAGTAGTAATTATAATCCATAATAATCAAAATGAGACTGATTTAATTTTAACCTAATTTAAGAATAATAAGGGTAAATCTAATTATTGTTACGTTTCTGTCATGTTTATGCCATGTTTCATGTTTAGTGTTTGTCACAGTTTATTTTCTGTTTATGTTACGATGCAGTTCATTGTTTGCATACATATTTCCATGTTTTTCCGCAGCCTTGCGTTCATGCTGTTTCTTCTCTTGCTGTCACTCACGCTTCCCTAATTGTTTCATTCTCCCTTGTCTAGTTACTAATATACTAACATTAGATCAGGATTGGGTAATACTAACTATCTAACCATGTGTTCATGTTTACCTTACGTTTCTCATGTATGTTGATTACTAATTTACTAACGCTAGGTCAGGATAGGTTAACTACTAACGATTTACTAATTGCCTCGTTACGTGTCTCATTTTCTCAAGCTGTTGTGAATTTCCTGCTGCTCTCAAGCTAAATGTTTGCACCTGTCTACACCTGCATTTAAGCTCAGTGTTCATGTCTGTTTGTTGCGAAATTGTTGCCTTAGTTTACTATTGTCACTCTTGAGCGTTTTGCCATTGTTTTGACCACCGTTATTGATCTAGCCTGTTTATTGACCATCGTTACTGCCTGCCTATTGTTTCCACTGCCTGTTTTTGACCACAAGTTTTGCCTGCTGTCTGTTTGTACCTCTGCCCCACGGATAGGACTTCGGTCTGACTCCTGCTACGCCCCACGACTACGAACTTTGCTTTTTCCCTGTTTTGTACTTCTGCTCCGCTGACAGCTACTCTGGTTAACGAACTCTTCATGGATACCGACTTCGAGACTGCCTTCTCCCTCAGTACTGTATCTTTGGTCTGGCTGGATTTATTGGTTTTTGGACTTTGCTTGTGTGACTACGTTTTTGGATTTCCCCATAATAAAGCCCTTGCGGGTATTTATTATCAAGTTTGTGTTCTGAGTCGGGCATTACGGGTCCAACCCGCACACACCCGTCTCAATTATTCCATAGTTATTGCCTATATTTCTGGCATCCCATGTAAGAGTTTATATATACAGAGGCATATTCTTTACATTTATTGGCGCCCCGTCCAAGAATATTCCCTACATAATTGGTGCCGCATGAGGACTCTGATGATTCAGAAATAATATTACTAATCATCTTGCTCACTGCTACCAGATTTGTACGTATTCTCTACATTAGTTGGTGCCTTGTGTAATAGCTAACTGAGTTTCTCCTTAAGTTACTAATATTCATCCTTTAGCTATTAGTGCATTAGATATGGAACCCATATCTAGTGAAGCCTACCTTTCCTTCTTAGCCCAAGGCTTAGCACCTGGCTACGTAGATTTCCTAAATCAGCTGAACCTCACTGATTGTAGGAGAGAAGTTTTCTCATTGATCAATGAGAAGGGTGACTCCCACACAGTCACAAGACCCAATTCTTTCTTGTCTGATCTTGAATTTCTCTTGTTCTTCAGATCAACCATGAACTTAGAACAGAAATGGAATGCCTCAAAGCACAACAGGCTAACCTTCTCCTTGAGCTCCAGACTGTTGATAAGAAAGCAATACGGTACTTGCATGATCTGCATTCGGCTGAATCAGATCTCAGTTCCTACCGAGAGGAATTATTCAAGCTTAAGAGTGGACATCTCACGCTACCGCATCCACTCTCATCTCCGAACCTGCTTTCTCAGGCTTTCCCATCTCCAGGGTTTCTTACTTCCTCCCAGCAGGAAGACACTAGTGGCCAAAGCACCTTGCCACCTAATTTGACCCCAACTTACATAGACAAGAGAAATCTCCCAGAGCTAATTCATTCAGCTTTCACTGGAACCATCACTTCCCCCTTACACCACAAAGTGGGGAAAGCGGTGCCCAGTCTTGATTCAGGTTTGTCAGACCCCTGTTCGATAGCTTGCTCTGACCGAGACTATTCAGATCGCAATGCTTCAGATTTCTCTTGCGATGGTTCGTCCACCTCCTCCTTTATGGTTTTCAAGAGGCCAGTGTTCAGCTCTTGAACTACGTAATGAGGCTCAAACAGTCTGGGACACATTAAGGATTGTGCCCAAAAGCGAGAGGGTAGAACCATCTAAGCAGGATGTTCTAACTAAACCCCCTGGCTCTTTCCAGACTTCCTCTTTTAAACTTAAGAACTCAAAAAGACGGCTAAACAATAGGTTTCCAGTTAAGGGCCACCGTGATCGCTTCTCACGCTCTGATTCTAGCCAGAATTGGAGAGTAGACAGACCAGGTAGGCCTAAGCTTGAGTCACAAGCATGACTCTGATAGGGAAGACGCCGCATCTGAAAAAAGCTTCTTCAACTCTTCTGAGGACAGCGTGGACATCTGAGTAGAGTTATGATTGATAGCTGAAATAATATGTTGATGTATATTATTGTTCCAAAAATACTTTGTAGCAATATAAACTGTCAGTGCTTTTGATATGAATTTTTGTCTCTAGTTGAATTTGTAATAAAAAAAATTCTTTAAAAAAAAAAACCTTTTTAACAAGCATTAATCTTTTTAATAAAATCCTTTAGTTATAAAAATCCTTTATTCAAATAAAGCGTGTGTTTTATTGCACACAAATGTATACTTAACTGTATGTGTCTTTAATGTAATAACATAATCAGTCATTTCTAGTAGTTATTTCTAGAACTGATCTCCCGTGGAGGCAGTGAGATGCCATTGATGCCTAAGATTCTAAAGCGGTTTTGAGACATTTTTCCACGCATCACAAAAATGTTGTTTTGAACAGAAATTGATAAAACTGTTCTGATTTCTGTTCTGTATTCCTCACAAAATTGAGAATATTTGATACACTCTAAGGTTCTCTCCATTTTGAATATAAAATGGTTGAAAGGGCATGTTTTTCAGAGAGAACTGATTTCTAGGCGCTTTTATAAATCAAAATTCTGGAGGTTTTTTGCTGATCTATGATATTGAATGTAAGTAAGCCTATTATGGTTTATATCATCTGAAAGTACAAATTCCTCTCTGTAACATGATGTATATACCTCTAATGTGTGATGTAGTATGATTGCACAACAAACGTTTGTTCATGTTTCTACAACCTGTTGGTAGATTTTTGGAATTTTCACTCGGTCTGGAAAGGGTTAAAACAGTCTTGTAGCTGCTCAGAAGCTCCCTCAGGCCATACTTGTATGTCCCTAGCAGCTGGTTTGATCATGTTGATAAGAGGTCTGCATGCTGGGGTTAGAAAGTGTTTTTTCCTCTTGTGGGGTACTGCACATGCTGACAGAATTTTGGGAGAACAGTCTTTAGTTTTACTTGGTTGAAGTCCCCGCTATTATAGAAGCTCCATCAGGATGGGCACTCTGTTGTTTGATAATGGCAGTTAGCAGTTAGCCCATAGCTGCTGTAGTATTAGCGTCCGGTGGTACGCATACGACAGTAACTATCGCAATAGTGAATTCCTACAGAATTCCGGCATATAGAGAGGGTGACATTTTATTGATAAATATCCGGAGAGCAGTGGCTATCAATAACATTTACGTTTATACACCAGTTATTGTTTGTGTATATACAAAGACCTCCTCTGCTCTTACCGGAGTCCTTGTTCCTGTCGTGACGGCCTGCTAGCCTAATAGCCTCCTCTGAAATTATCGGGTTGAGCCACGCTTCTGTAATGACAAGCATTCGTGACAAGCATTCGTGACAAAAAGACTTGGCAGTGGAGGTTTGTGCGGATCTTTCCCCAGTTTTCTCTCTCTGCACCGCCTTCGTGACTACACACGATAAAGCAAAACTGCCTATTTTTGTGACCGACATCCCTCCAAACCAATAAGACAGACAGATAGTTATTTCATAATGGTTAGCATGTGCTATGGACTTTAGACGGCAGAATGCCCCCCCTAAAATGCCATCAAAAGCTGGTAAAATTTGGATTGTGGCTGGTAAAAAAAGGTAATGTGGCTGGTAAAATGTTGAAAATGGCTGGTGATTTTTAGACACTCTGGCCAGTGGGTGAAAACGTGAACTTCATGCCCTGACACTCACCCTTCGGTCTTGACCGCTGGCAGCCTCTGTTTCAGCTCCTGTTTGTCCTCGGCTCTCAGTGCAACGAAGCCTTTGAGCTGGACAGCGCTGTACTCGGGCCTGAAGACCAGCTCCTCCCGCCGGCTTACGAAGCAGGCCGTGTGGTACCACCGGTTGATCAGACCCAGCTGCGGCTTTTCCGGGTCCACCGACTTCTTGGACATGCGGATCTGGTCCTGGAGGACGAGCAGGAAGAACATTAGAGATATTACTGTGGGGAAACTACAGCAGGTTGCCTGTTCTCACAGCAATGTCATTTATCCATAATCAGGAAATACTGACTTGTCAGTAGGAAGCCCTAAATGTCTCAATCGGTGACAGCAAACATGGGTATGTTATTAACACACCAGAGGAGGCTTGTCCATAGAGGACAGGGAGGACCGTCCTCTTCAAGAATTTGAAGGGGGAAAAAAATCAATATATATATAAAAAAAATTTGATAAACAATAACAACTTCACCAAAATCACAGTCATATCCATTTCTAAGATGCACTTTTGCTAATGGTAAAAAAAATGTGAACTGCGCTAGTGCAATGGGAAAATGTAGCAGGAGGCAACAGTTCTCTCATCCTCCCCATGACCTCATAAGCACCCATTGAAATGTTACCTCGTACTGCGGCTACTGCTCACCTCTTTTACATGGCAAAAATGACATAAAGGGAGGATAAGCTCCCTAACGCCGTCAGACTAATTAGTCTTAGGAATAAAAGATTGACATAATGTATATCCAATTAAACTACGAGAAGGGTTGATCAAGTGTCACGATGCGTGCAAGGACGTCATGCTCAGTTGTAGCATGATGATGATGTGTCCACTGATGATGTGTCCAAGAGCATCGCAAGATATGTGAATTAACTCATTCAACCTGGCTAGGCCAATGACATCCAGAAACAGTCTGGATGACGATTACGAATAGTGTGATGACAGCTGGAGAGACGGCAACCGGGGCAGTGAGGGTTAGCGTCCCAAACTACAGCTTCCGAGAGAGAGAGCCCAAATCAGCTATAGAAAGCCTTACAGAGAAATACCCCCAGGGGTGCCCGAGAGGGGGGGGGGGATGAGCCCCCTAACTGGACGGACATACAGGCAACGACCCAAGTTAACAGAATATCGACAATGAGTGCAGGATGTGTATGTGGCAAAGTCTGCAAAAACCCATGTGGCCTGAAGATCCACCAGACCAAAATTAAATGCTTGAGGGTGGAGCAGGTGGTACAGCGCACAAGACCACTTCCTGGTGAGACACAGGAGGAGCCAGGCCCAGAGTCACCCCACAGTGCCCGGAACCTCCACAGGAACCTCCTGTTCCACCGGCTTCACCCCAATGCAAGTCAGAACATCGGCGGGTCAAGTGGCTTGCAGAGAGAGTGGCGCCAGTTTAATGAGGATGTGGACGGGGTCCTTGAAGCCACTGCCAGGAGCGATGTGGACTAACGGCTCCAGTCAACATCGCTGCCGAAAGGTTTGGGACAAAGAAGAAATGTTTACCCAGGAACTCTGGTGGGCCAAACCGACGGCAGACAAGGATCAGCTAACTAAGGCAGGGGTTGAGGTCTCCAAAGGATTCCAAATGAGGAGAACTCAAGCAACTTTGAGCAGTTCAGGACCATCTCACTCCTCAGCGTTGAAGTCAAGGTATTCTTCAGTATCGTTGCCCGATGCCTGACAGAGCACCTCCTGGAGAACTTCTACATCTACACCTCAGTGCAGAATCCCAAAGGTGCCAGGGTGCATCGAGCACACAGTGGTTGTCACACAGCTGATCAGAGAGGCACGGGAAGGCAGAGGAAACAGCTGTTCATGTCCTTCAATAATAAATGTTTCATTTTTTTGATGGTGAAAATGATCCACTTTGGAACAGACTTCCTCCTATCTTAATATTAAAAACTGTGTAAATGCATATATTTATTCCATATGGTTGGATTTATAAACACTCAAAATGAATATCTTGGCCTTTACCTAAATATTTTGTGTTACCTTTGGAATTTGAGGCCAGAGCTTGCTCAGCAATAGAGATGATTTAATAGTGTTCTTATTGTGGCAGGTCTACCACCATGTGGGTCCAATGACTGCATCTTTTGTATGTTACTTGTTACTGGATGTCGTGATGTTATATGTAATGTAATGTAATGTATATATCGGCGTAATCCGCATTGTTTGCATTTGTTCATGTTCTAAAAGTCTAAAATGACTCCGGGCCAGATAGCTACAATATTATGTTCTAACAAAGTTCAGTATGCCTTGTGTCCAAAAAACAGATTAGTAATCCTTGCATGTCAATATCTCAAACATTTTAAGCCAAATTCAATGGCTCAGTGTAGTGAACTAATCTTTTTTGTGTGTGAAATGTGTTATTGGACTGTCAGAGGAGGCTGCTCAATAGATCATTCTCACAAATGTCCATATGTGGCACTAAAAAGCAAGACTGTTGAAACTGCTAGGTGTTTTGAGACTGAGAATTAGAAGAATTAATCAGATGATCTGCCCTTTCTACCATTAATTTGAGTGTCAAAGTGTCATTTGATTTTCTTAACACACCTCTGTAGATCCCCTGCACCTCACCTGTTTCACCTCACCTCATTAATTTCCTCCAATAATAAATAATTACTATGCTTTTGACACAAAAGTGTGATATTATGAGAAGTTAGTCTTGCTTACATTTGTGCTAAATAGTAGAAAAAAAGTACACAACATTTAGCTGAGAGAAGATTCATTTTAATCATCTGGACTAGTATGAGGATGATGTCACATCACTGAAGGTTTTTTTCCAGATTGGCAGAATAGCAGGTTGAGACAGCTGAGACATGCCTTTATTGCATCATTTAATTGCAGCACACACTATTTTTCCAAAACAAAAAAGAACATCACAGACTTTAAAATCACACTGTATATCATTGATGATACATGACTAAAACTATTTCTACACTAAAATGAAGAACCTAATTGGCTGTGAGAAACAAGAAGAGAAGTTGGCTGAATTCTTTGTATTGTGTATATTTTTGGCTATTTTTCCTTTGGTCTTCCAGAAGAATACATTTTAGACCTTGAACATTAACAGTCATCAATACATTGTATAAAAAAATCTAATATGCAAATAAATAACTTCAATGTATGATGTTTATCTCCGTGTCAACATTATGCAGCATGGATCTGTTGTCAGCTAAGTTCTCACGGTAGAGATGTGGTCATCTCCTAAGAACGGTAAGTCTTTTGAAGAGTACTTTTGAGTTCCTTGGCATGAAGATGGAGACAGGTAGAGAGGTCTGATTGTGTCTCTATAAGTAACTACAGAGTTAGCTTGTGGCAATTTGTGAAAGGCGAAGTAGATGTACATCTCCGAGTGGGCGTTCAGAGGACTGTTGTCGAGGTATTCTGGAGCAGTCTCTTGGAGGAGCTCTACAGGGTTTTCTGAATGTTCTGTGCGGAGACATGAAACCCCCCGTTGGCTTCTCAGCTTCTCTCTGTGGCATGCCTGCACCAACCCGAACACTACGGCCGCAAGCGTGGTCCGCCCCCCCCTGGCGGGGCCCCTGTCCACGGGGGAGTGGTAGGCCTTCTGTGCCCGGCTGCTGCTGATGAAGTAGGTGCGTATTCTGCCCTGCTGCTCACTGACGCCCTTGATGAAGACCTCGCCCCGCAGCTCCAGCACAAAGCCCCAGTTGGCCAGGATCTGCTGGGAGGCCTCAGGCACCTGGATGCGCCTGCTCACCCCCGTGCTGTCCATGCGGCTGGCCAGGTTCACGGTCATCCCCCAGATGTCGTACTGTGGCTTGGTGGCCCCGATCACTCCAGCCACCACCGGCCCATGGGCGATCCCTGCCAATTCACACCAGGGGGAGGAGGAAAGGCAGAACAAATAGAAAAATAAGAACAGCTGCGGAAAAGGAAGGGCAACATCTGCTATTCACTTCAGTCACAACTTTGATTTACCGTCCCCTGGCATTTATAATATATTAATTTATATATATTTGTATCAGTCTCTGAACTCCATTTGTCCTCAGAATAACAACAATAAGAAAATAGAACAACCACAAGTTTCTCTATGGCAGGGGTTCAAACTCTGTTCTAGGGACCCACTACATATGCTGATTTGTTTGTTTCCGCTAATCACTTGATCAGTTAACGTTGTCAAAAACATAACGTTATGGTTCCGTTCTTCCATTTTTTCTTACACAATGCAGGTTCAGCTTGTTGCCTTTTGTTTTGTGTTTGTGTTTTTCATTCAGAAGAGCTGCTGAGGAAAATCCTTGAATAGTTTAGTGCAGGGGTCCCCAACTACCGTCCTGTAGGTTTTCATTTCAATCCTAATTTGGCACGCCTGATTCTACTAATTAGCAGTTCAATGAGATCTCTAGCTGTTGAATGAGGTGTGCTTTGTTAGGTTTGAAGTGAAAACCTACAGAACGGTAGGTGTCCAGAAACAGGGTTGGGGACCACTGGTTTAGTGTCAGTGACCTGGTCTTCACACGTTCAGAAGGTAGGACCTCATTGATTTCACCTCTTGGTCTACAATTGACTGAATTTACAAATATAACCTTGCTCTAAAAGGTACTTCATGACAATAACAGACCATTAAATAATTTGTTGATCTGGCTGATAAAAAATTCCTGGGATGTCAAATTCTATTCTATTAAACTATTCAATATAGATAAAATGAGTGTCATCAAAAATAACAGCTCATTACAATTCAGAGGCTGCAGGCCATGGGTTTGAACCCCCATGTCTATAGCACATAAATACACAGCTGCACATAGGAACTTGAATGGAGATTAGCTAGGAGTTTAGCTGTCCACTCACTGCAGTCACTTTTGGGAAATGTTGAGACTCAATCGCGTTTTGGAGATGGGCTTACCAACACGCAGTTGGAAGTTGTTAGAAGAGTGTTTGTTGAATTCTTTCAGGGTCTCCTGCATGGCAAGGGCAAATAGGACCAGCTCACAGAGGTGATGCCATTCATCTTGAGCATGAGCCTGTGAAAAATGGGATCGATAGAGGGGGAAGAGCCGGATGTAGTGGTCATTACTAATGTACATTGTTAATGATTTTTACTGGAGAGCGATGTGCAAACACACAATGATGTACAACCAAGTTAAAATAAATGGCACCAGCTATATCAACAGTGAAGTACAATACATTACTTAATTTCAGCATATACTTGCCTTCCTATCAGGTGACAGACCAGAAGCTGCCATGTAACAGCTGCCAATAGTTTTGATTTTTTCAATGTCATTAAAGTAGGACTCCTCCAGCAACTAAATCAGACAGAAAGAGGTCAGAAACTTCATTCAATGGAATACTGAAAATTGACTCAGCTAGGGCCAAAGCAAATGAGATAACCAGACATAACCTCAATGAGCTGCCAGAGCCTTTAGCTCATAATGCTCATTGCTGTATTCATTATAATATGAACATTTTTGTTCAATAAAAAAATTGTAAAACTGAAATGCTATATGTATATGGTGCAAAAGCACAGTTTATGCAGACTGTTTGGGGTAGACATGTGTGAAACCTGACTTTCTTGCTCACCTCATCAAAGTCTGCTATGATCTCATTCAGTAGTCTTAAGCACTCCACCCCTTCGTGCTTGATCTCTTTCTGTTCATAGTAGTCGTTAAAACCTGGGATTGAGGCGAACATCACCCCAACCTCATCATAGGACTGGGAGTACAGGTCCTATCGAGGTATGAGAAGAAAAGAAAGGTATGTATTTGCAAAAGGTAAGTATTGGCAAACCCCACGATTTGTGCCAGGACACCACTCTAAACGTATTTTTTTTGAAGTTTTTAATAGCTAATTTCTGTATATGCTAATTGCTGCTGCTTTGTCAGATTAATGTTAATTATTACCATACATATTACTGATTTCCCCTGCGTTTGCATGTGTGTGCATGTCTATGCTGTCATAAGTGTGAGGACTTTGCCTAGATTAATGGAGATAGTGAGTGAAGGTGTATTCTTGTTTGAAACTGGCTAGGCGCACTGATGAACAGGATCTCTGGAGCAGTGTTTTGCGGTACCTCGTCACTCCTCTTTCTTTCCAGGAAGTGCCGTGCCACGTGAAAGGGCAGGATGTTGTGCAGCAGGCACTCGTTATGTTCCCGGAGCTCCTTCATATCCTCCACTTCCTGTCGCGCTTGCATCCGCCACAGGAAGTCCAGCCTCGCCGTCGCCTCCAACTGGGTGAGACGGGGTATGGGGGATTTATGAGAAGACCCTTCTTTTTGATGAAAAAATAAAAACTATGGGGCTTTTTACAACACGAAAATGTATCTGTGGATGAAGAGAGACTACAATCTAATTTGAGCAGACATTCTTATTGAGAGCAACTCAAGTTACAGCTTGGGGTATACCTATACAGCATGCCCCATACCTATACAGCACAGAAAGTTTGGCACTTTTCAGGGTTTCCTGCAGAAGTAACCACAATAACCACAGACTCTCAGCCCTTAAAAACATGAACTTCTGTATGTTCTGACCTCATGTAACCACACAGCATTCAGATACAACTTCACACATCCACACAATAAAGCCCCAAACTTGGGTTATTTTGCGGTTTTTCTCCTTCCTCTTCTGCTTCTTCTCATTCTTCTTCTTCCCATTTTTTGTGCCTACCCAGAGACCCTCACTACCTGCCTGCCTCCGTACCCTCAAAGAATATTTCTCCCCATTGGATAAAAACATCGCATACCTCTCCCAAGCTTATCGCCCAATAAAAACGCTTCAAACTAATGTGGACACATCATAGACAAAACCGCTATATGGCGTTGTATATTCCATGAAGCTACTGTGGCCTACTGGTTACAGTTGCTGCCTCTCACACAGAGGGTTGGGGGTTCAAGCCTAACAGGACACGATTTATTTTCGACAAAAACAATGTGCAACTGTTAAATACTTTTAATTTATTACACTGTTACATATATTTATTGCAAAGGCAAAAGACGTTTCCAATATTAACTGTTCAATGTTTCACTTATACTACAGCGAAATGGTGAAAGTCACTGTGAAAGACGGACACTGACAAATGGCCTATAGGCTATATCACGCAAAACAATTCAGTCACTGGACACCACGGCAGAATGCAATAGGCTAGCTATGTTATGGGAACAGGTATCCCATGGCCATTTGTCAAGCAGAGTTTTAATGCAGAATATCATCTGGTTAACATCGCGTTGTTGCATTAATATAAAAAATTAATTATATAAATAACTGTGCCATTGGCTACATGTGCTCATCTCACACAAATGCCGACAAAAAATGTGTCTGTGTGG